>VZTO01026366.1:89064-110130 GCA_013400615.1 Syrrhaptes paradoxus | reverse complement strand
TTTTTGTATTAATTTTTTTTTTTTTTAAATTTTGTTTCAAGATGGACGCTTTTCTCAGCAATGACCCATCTCAGTTGCCTGGAAGTACAGAAACATTCCTCCTCTCCCACTGCTAAGCCAATGTCCCGTGTAGAGGGCAGCCCGACGCCGAGTTGCACTGCCCGAGGACCAAAGGCATCCCCGCTCTAACTGGACTGGTTAAACCCGCAGGACACACTAGGGCATCTAAAAAAACAGCTTTGGAAATTTATACGGTGGGTACAATGAGAAAAATTAGTGAAACAGTCGAAACGATCCAAATGATGATCTCATATTATATATATATATGTACATATATATAATATAACGTACGTGAGATGAGACTTCGAATACGCAAAATTGCTGCAAGTAGTACAAAATAGCCCTCAAAGGGTGTAGGAAGGCCCCAGCAGTAGTAAAAACATGTGAGAAAAGTATAGATCATTTATTTATAAGTGCATGTGCTATAAGAAGGAAACTTTTTTGCATCACTAGAGGCTAGTCCTTTCCATCCCAGGGCTCTACATAAAGAAGCATTTAAGTTGGGGATGAGAGACAAGAGTGCACCAGCTGATGTTGTTCATACAGGGCTTCATTTTTAATTTTAGGCGGCTTCGAATCTAACCAGATAGAAATAGGAAGTGGCAGAAGGTATGGCACTTTATCATCAGTAGCAGGTACTGCTGCTCGCACGCATTGGATTGGCAACAAATTCTCTCTACCGGTAGCAAAACCCCAAATTTGGTTGTTGGTCACTACTTGTGCGGTAGAAATGCGATCTAATCAGACTTACAAGGCAGTGAGAAGGGCTACCAGCATCTCTGTTCTGGTTCCTGACCCAGAGCTTCCTCCAGCAAACACCCACATCGGTCACAAATATTATTCCCATGGACTACTTGTACGAGTAAAGTTACTCCTCTCTGTACGAGTGTCTGCAGGAGTAAGCCGATATATTGCCGTTACAAATAATGGGAGATAACACCAAACATTACAGTGTATGTAAACTTTATCCATNTCAAGGTTTTCAAATGGTGGGTTTACCACTCCTGTTTGGGAGTGGCTCACACAATAGATAATTAAAGAATTGTTTTCTTTTTCTTTTATTTTATTAATACTGAATAGCATATTCCAGCAGCATATTAAAAGCTCTTTAAGAAAAGACAGAATCCCCAGAATCTAAAAAGGAAAACCACAAGTTAACTACGGATTTAAATAATTTTAGTTATAGATACAGAAGAAATTTAGACAGCAGTAAAATATTTTTGTCCTTCAGATCTGCCCTGTGCATTGTTCTGATTTCAACCATGTATTAAATAAACCACAAAAAACTAAGTATATATATATTTATAGATATAGATATATATATAAAAATAAACAGCAAAATGGTGAATGTATAAAAGGTATTAACACTCAAGACAGCTCTGGGTGGAAAGGGTTAAAAGTTCAAAACTTTCTCACCTTAGAGGTTTCCATACAATATGAAGAAAATACATAGTGAGGTTTGCTTTCACAGCATTGATGTGTGCAGAGTGNTCAGACTTACAAGGCAGTGAGAAGGGCTACCAGCATCTCTGTTCTGGTTCCTGACCCAGAGCTTCCTCCAGCAAACACCCACATCGGTCACAAATATTATTCCCATGGACTACTTGTACGAGTAAAGTTACTCCTCTCTGTACGAGTGTCTGCAGGAGTAAGCCAATATATTGCCGTTACAAATAATGGGAGATAACACCAAACATTACAGTGTATGTAAACTTTATCCATAAAAAGTAGTTTAACTGCAGTGCACACTGAATTTTCACCCAGGAAGATCTAGTGCATCTGATTTAAGCAAAAGTTCATTTATTTAAATTACAAAAATATTACTTTTTTTTTTTTCTTTCTTCTCAAGGTTTTCAAATGGTGGATTTACCACTCCTGTTTGGGAGTGGCTCACACAATAGATAATTAAAGAATTGTTTTCTTTTTCTTTTATTTTATTAATACTGAATAGCATATTCCAGCAGCATATTAAAAGCTCTTTAAGAAAAGACAGAATCCCCAGAATCTAAAAAGGAAAACCACAAGTTAACTACGGATTTAAATAATTTTAGTTATAGATACAGAAGAAATTTAGACAGCAGTAAAATATTTTTGTCCTTCAGATCTGCCCTGTGCATTGTTCTGATTTCAACCATGTATTAAATAAACCACAAAAAACTAAGTATATATATATTTATAGATATAGATATATATATAAAAATAAACAGCAAAATGGTGAATGTATAAAAGGTATTAACACTCAAGACAGCTCTGGGTGGAAAGGGTTAAAAGTTCAAAACTTTCTCACCTTAGAGGTTTCCATACAATATGAAGAAAATACATAGTGAGGTTTGCTTTCACAGCATTGATGTGTGCAGAGTGGTTAAAAAAGTGAAACATGGGCACTTATACAATGTTTTACAAAAAACATCAAAGAGAAATAACAAACAATAACAATTTCAGGCAACAAGACCACAGGATAGCAAGTTAACAAACTTTTTAACCTCTTTTTTCTTTAAATATTAGGGATTTATACAAAACACATAATAAAATACCCATGTTATCAAATTACTTCACACAAGAAACACACTGAAGCTCTAGGAAGAAAGTACCTTTGGAATTTGGCACTATAGTTTCACTGATTTTTTTTTTTTTCTTTAAAAGAAAAACCGATCACATTTTGCTGAACACAAACACATCTAAATTGTTCACAATAAAAAAATGACATCAATGCGTCACAAGCCAACACAAACTTATTCTGGAATATTTTTTTCATTTTTTTCACATGAAATTATTATTTTTTTTTTTAAGCAAACAACTTTTTTTTGGTTTTTTTTTGAATGTTGTTTTTGTTCTTGTTGTTCAAGTAAACCAATTTTAAACTCTTCTTTTATAAACATAGAACACTTAAGACCATAAGACTCATGATGAAACCACAACTTAATTCACAGAAGCACCAACGTAACACATTTTACAGTAACCTTTCTTCTGTACATTGAAACAGTATAAAATATAGGTAATTTCATGTGCATTAAACCATGGATTGTCTAACTGTGAGTCAGTTCAGCAAAAGGTGACACAAGTAGGTAGCATTTGCCCTAAAACAGGGTAAATATTTTCTTATACTAATCTACAAAAAGTGGTTCTATATATATACTTTAATGAGAAAGTGAGCCACCTAAAATGGCCTTATCAAAAAACTTTACACTGCCTGAAAAATGTAAAAACTATTACAGACCTCTAGAGACTTAAAATCAGACAGTTTTATTTCTCAAACTGTTTTGGAAGTAGTCTGTTAGAAACCAACATTCTGTGCCTCTGGACACATATTGCTATTGTCACCAGTGACCAGGCAGAATGCCAATCCCTGTATAATACTTTCAAGTCTGTTTTTTTTTTTTATTTTTTTTTTTTACAAAATGAAAAAAAAAAAACCCAACAAAACCAAACAAAACCAACCAGAAACGAAAACAAAAAACCCAAACAAAAAAAACCCAAAGGAAAAAACAAAACCAAAAGAAGGAAAGAAAGAAAAAACATTTTGCCACAGGTTGTTTTTAAATCCTATCATTAATTTATCTAATAATAAATTTCAGTCTTGCATGAATGCAGCAATGTTTTTTCACATTGACTTCCCAGAATTCATAGCTAGATGAGGTCACATGCAAATTTCAAAGGTCAAACTAGATCAAAGGTCAGTAGGAGAACCAAATATGATGTGAGGTCAGAAAGACATCAGAAACAATGACGGGACGATGAAACTTTTTTTTTTTTTGAGACGCCACAGGGACATGCTAGGCAAACGATGGGCTAACGGGCATGAAGATGTCTAGGGAAAAAACAAGGAAGAGGAAAAAAAGTTACACAGAATCTATGCAGCACAAACAAAATCACTTTTATGGGTGCAGGAGAAAAACTAATGCAAATCTTTTATCAGTAGAGTCTATGAGCCGTTCACATAATTTGCATTAACTCACAATACTTGTCAACAAGAGCACAATGGAACCCCAAAAGAATCCATCTGAAAGGAGTCAGAGAGAATGGATTCCTCTTTGGGGAGAAAAGAGAGGAAAGAACCAGTTTCTACGAATGTAACAGAAAGGTACGGGGAGGGGGGAAAAAAAGGTCAGACAACTGAACTTTAAACTAGGTAATGGAAACTACGAACAAAATAACCAGACAAGTACAAACAAGAGGATAAAAGCATGAACTGTAAAGGGTGTAGGGTTCAACAGTGAAAAAGCGCCCATTCTTGGCACAATTACTCTAGAGACTACTTCAAAGGATCTAGCTAGCATAGAGAGCTGCTCTTTAGGTATCCAATAAGTTAACAATAGGCAATAAATAACTTCCATTATTTCTGAGGCAGTAAAAATTTTGTATAAAAATAGAAATGCTTTTTACAAATAAAATTTACAGGCCTGTGGCTTTCTTTTTTTATTATTATTAAATTTATCTCTCAAGAAACATCAAGTATTGTCACTCATTTTATTTTATTTTTTTTATTTTAAACCCTGTAGCTTTAGAAACAGATCTCTAAATCTTTTTTTACATTAATCCTTTCCAAAAAAACCAAGAACTTAAAAAAAAGTGAAATATAAAGACGACCAGTGTAAAATCAGACTAATATATAACAATACGTTGATTTGAACAGAAAAAAAAAATCAAATCTTCTCAAAAAACAAGTTGATGTAGTGGAAAGACTTATTTCAATTTTTGTTGCAAAAGAAGTGCTTCAACTGGCATGAGGCCATTTTGTTTAACCTATAAACTGCTGGTGCCACCCTGGTAAAATACGATCCATCCATAGAAAACAACTTTTATTGTGTGCTAATGGCACCAGGGTTCACAGAGTTAAATTGCACATTTTTTTGTGTGTGTGTGTGTGTGTTGCTTTGAATTTCAAGACGTTCTTTTTTTTTTTTAAAGGAGATAAATTATGCTGCAAAACAAAATACAGTAACACAACTCAGTAATTACTTGGCAAGGAAATGGGAGCCAAGTGTAATAAGGACAAGTGGGGAAATGGAAGTGGTAACTGTAAAAATAACTGTCTCTTGGTGAAGGTTGGCTATATGTTCTTTCTTAACCCCCCTGCAGAGGACAGGTTTGCTCATGGGACTTACCCTAAGAAAGCTAAAATAAGAGCAGTAAGCATCTGGGGTTAAGATCAGTAAGGTTTGCTGTCATTTTTGGAGCGTTTCAGCTGAACCTTCAAGCGTTTCATGCCAATCTGAAAGCCGTTCATAGCCTGGATAGCAGCTTGTGCAGAGACTGGATTGTCATAGCTAACAAAACCTACGAGACACAGAACGGAGGCGGGAGAGAAAGCGAACTATAGGTTAGAACAAATGTCAGAAGGCTTTTTGTTAGGATTTTATTATTACTATTTATTTCACACATTCACCTCACTTTCAATTAGTTCTTTGATCACACTTGTCATCCCATTTCCTCTCCCCTTTCCTTTGCCTTCCCCTTTACCTTCGCAACATCTCTCTCCTAGCTGGGATGCAGCTGGCCAGCGTTGGTGCAATGCAGTTTCCCATCTGTTATTTATCTACCCACCTGAGAGACTGAAGATATTTATTACCGTGACACTTTTCAGCATAATACCTACATACCTCCCAGTCTATTAGGAGGTACTAGCAGGCCAGTCTGCGGATGTGAAGCTGAAACAGAAAGCCTGGTTACAGGAAAAAAACCCAACGAATGTGAGTTCACGCACACTGGTCCCGTGTGCCGTGAAACGCTCATCTCCTTGGGCTTAGCCTAGGACAGTTGCAATATTAATATTTTGTATTTTTATAGCTCCTTCCAGTTCAAGATCTCAAGGTACGTTAAATGTTAATTAATTCAGCCTCTCGGTCCCCAAAGGGGTGTGCAAGCATCGAAATGAAGCAGCATTGTAAAGACAACGGCAGGGCTAGGTGAGAACTCCAGATCTTCTGCTCCTCAGTTGCGAGCACTAACTAGAGGGATAATGCTTGCTTGGGTAATTCAGAATGGCTGGCCTGGCTCAGCTTTCTTTTCCCTGGGAGACTAAAAATGCTCTGTTCATAATGGACTCAAATCTCCCTGATTCTAGAAGCTCAAAATTCATTTTCATATCTGGGCCTCCCACTTGTAATTGCAAAGCTCGCCTAACTGCTGCTCTGCCTCAGCTCTGCCTAATTACTCCTCTACTCAGCCTGCTATTATACATCTGCTTTGAAATGCTCCCTCTTCTTTCCACTTGAATTTGCCTTAACACATATCCCTTCACTCTGTTAAAGCACGGATCCCACACACTTTGTTTTCCATCCTAACACACAGGCTTTTCAGTGCCTCTCTTCTACCAGCTTTCTTCGTTTCTGCTTAGTGCCTGAGTACTTTGTGATTCATAACCTCTTTCACCATCATTTTAACCTGCTCTTTTATGGCTCTTGTTTACCTCGCCCTCTTCCATGTTCAGTGTCAGAATGATACATTTTCCCCATTGTAAAGAAAAAAACCCTCTTATCAAGTCATCTGGTCCTTGTCCAGCTGCCCTTGTTCATAGACCTTCCCTGTGGTTTCACCTTAAATCAACTTCACCAAACTATTTAACTTCAGACTGTTCTCTGACTATTCAAGCTAGCTTCTGCTCCTTACACTCAAAACCACCTCTCACTTAAATCTCTGCAGACCTTCTCCTGGCCGAAGCCAGTATGCTCTAGTCATGTTGTTCTGTGGTTCATTATTTGTTACCACCTTAAGGGACAATAAATGTTCCTCCACACCTTCCTCGGTCTTGCTAACTCTTGTCACTTCCTCACTTTCTCCACTTGATCATTTCCTCTTAATATTACTGCCATACCCTGAGGAGCTTCATGACCCCCTTCCTTCCTTCCTTTCCCCTGTTTTCTTCTAGGACATCCTATCTGTTCACAAGACTCCAATCACTGTTTTAGCACTGCACTCCTGCATCTACTTCCATCAGCTCACAGATCTCAGCCTTGACCTGAGGATTTCCTCAGGAGTAGAAAAGAGATCTACCATGAGTTGGAAGGCAACTGTAGCACCTTCCAGGCATGTCCTCCACAACCAAGATGTAGCTACTCCTACCTACCTTGACAATTCAACATTTTCCTCTATAGCCTTCCTGACCTTCACCTTGTTCTCTTAAGTGTATTAGGAATGGTCTTCTGCTGTGAACTTCTCATCACCTTGGTTTCTTTTTTTGTTAGGTACTGCTTGTCACCTGAAAGTGAAGCAACTGATCTAAACTAGTCCCTTGGATGGCATCTATGAATGGTGAATGAAGAGAAGCAAGCACACCCAGAGGTCGCTTTTCCACCCACCATTCATGTCACCAATTTAGACAACTCCACTGGTGACAGCAGAACAGTAAGCTCAGGCTAAGCTTACCTTCCAGGTGGATGAGACAAGTCACCTCATTCTACATCTCTTTATTAGCTTCCTTAACTCAGACACAAATTCAAACACATATCCTCCCTGCCGCGTTGGTGGGATCAGCCTTTATCATTCACTTGTTATTCTGAGTCACACTTTGTCTCTTTACATAGAATGCTATATCTACATTAGCCTGTTACACTTCCATCTTCTCCCTTATTGAGAACTTTCATTTATAAAGCTTACAGAGGAATCTGGCATTCTCTCCCTTTATTTTTTTTTTTTCTGATTGCACCCATTCATCAGGTTTTTTTCAGAAATTTAAACTGCAGGTTACACAGGGATGGGATTATCTTTCTTATCAGTTTTCAAAGACCCTGTCATGATGATTCTGACTTTTGTTTTAAATCTCTAGGTATCTCTATAACCAGGAAAAATATTTTTAAGCATTTGAGTAGCAAGTTTGCTATGAGGCAGGCTGTATTCATGCTGTGATGTCATTAGGTCCCCCCTCCCCTACTTTTACCCTTCTCATTTCTGTTACTCTCAGCTTTATGAAAGGTGAGAGATAAGCTTGAAGAGTGAAACCCTTTGTCTGCTGAATCAGCTAGAACTCATGAGAACTCATGGGAGAGCGCTTCCAGGTGTAAACAGACTGTCCTGTCGTCCTCATCATCATTTAATCTTTTGAGCATTCATTTGAGGTGGACAATAAACCAAATAATGCCAAAAATCCATTTTTCTGCAAAGAAAAGTAATTTTTCATTCTGAGAAGCAGTGTTACATAAAAGTTTATCACTGTATATCACCACCCTGCGACTCACTCAGAATGCACCTTCCCTTCCCAATTCTGCCAGCAGACAGCCCTGGACAATCTTTTCACCTTTCTGGTGTTCTACCTGTCCTCATCTCTAATTTGACTTCCTCCTCCTTTGGGCAGGAGACTGGAAACTCCAGAGTGGAAAGCTCAAGCATGTGCAAAACATCATTACTGTTATTATTATTACTATTATTATTATTATTACAAGGGGAAAAAAACAAGCCAACCAAACAAAAGAACCCAGACCCAAACTGTACCAAGAGCAATGACCATTAACAGTACAAGAGAGAAATGGGTTATTCAGATGTGCTGTTGTCCTCGTTTTTGGGTGGGAGGACAGAGAAAAACTAAAGCTCTTTAAAACACAAACATGGGACTGAAACAATAAATAGACGATTCTTGCTAATAAAGCTGAGGAGGTACGTACAGAGTATGCTAGGATGTTAAACTAGTGGATTAATTCTGGCTTTGCCTGTGATTAGCAGCATCACACAGGTAGTCACCTACTGAATCAGAAAATCTCAACTTCCTCTGCCACTGCGGTTCTTTTTGTTTTTAAAGCAGAACTTTCACTGGTGGCAGAATATCTGGGGAGGAGGGATGAGAAATTGAAATGTTAGTGAAAGCTGACTAATGTCAAAAAGACAGAGAACTCCTCCGTCCGTTGGGTGCTGACCCTTCTATTTTCTCTCAAATAAGATAACCCCAGTGCATCGCTCTAAGTTAGGAAATCGTGTCCCATGAATCCAGCCAAATGTGTAAGTAGGTAAGCAAAGAGTAAAAGGAAACCCACAAAAAGCTAGTGTGGGAAGCGAGCTGATGAATCGAGCCGGCTGCCCAAACTAATCTACATCCTTTCAGCAGTCACCACAATTGCTGCATTTCAATTAACATACCTTGATTTGACATTTCATCAAGATTCCTGGAGACCTCAACAACGATTTTGTCACCCCAACATACTAACTGAACTGGCTCCAGATCAATAGGGAGTCCATTTCAATTCCACTTTTCAAATTTGCTACAGCCTCAGGGACTGTTTTAACCCACTGCAGAAACATGCTGGACCATACTAGTCTAGATACGAACAATTTTTTTGTAAAGCTTAATGATTCAAAACCAGCCTGAAAGACTATGGAAAAATGCATAAAGAATGTCACACCCTTCTTCTAACCTGAATTAACTTTCCATGTGTATTAAGGGCTTATCTTCTGGTGAAAACCACTCAAGATTGTGGAAGGCTTGACTTCCAGTGCAGTAGGTATTTCTGAGTAACTTCATGAATTCTCATGTTTGGGCACTGTCTGTTTAGATAAATTCAAGCTCTTTCAAGATGGATTAAAACCCAGTAGCTGTGGGGCCCTTGAATGGCCCTGGTGGAGACAAACCCTCAGACATACACATTTTAACAAAACCTAGATAAAAAAAAAACCCAATGAAATGCATGCTAAGAAACGTGTATTATGGTTATTTGGGACACTTCAAAGTTAAGGGATGGTGCTGTGCAAAGAGCAACACTGTCAGTACAAGGGAATTTTAGAAACTAAGGAGTTGCCTGGACTGGTTACACCTTTGTCATACATACAGTCATGTTCCTCTACCCTGGGAAAGGGTTGTCACTCTTTCAGCTCCAAAATTTTAGGTCAAACCTTATAAAACTTATCTTTAATAGATTCTCACCTCTTCCTAGACCCTCCTCATGTCTTGCATAAGACCACAGTTATCAGACCAATGCTCCAACAGATTGTCACTCGCTTGCATTCTGTACTTCACTCCATCGAAGCACTGAACTGGCGCATCTATGCTATTCAAAGGCCATCAGCTCACTTCATCAACCCTAAAATTTGTTTTATACCAACATATCTTCTCTGTTGTGATCTAATTTTGTGTCAGCTCAAAGTATTTCTCTGTGAATCTTGACACTGACCATGTGAGGCTCCCTTTGTCCTTGCCCTAAGGTAGGGGGAGATGCTGCCTTCCACAATAGAGTGGAGCCCACCCGCAACAGCCGGAGCTGCATATCTAGACATCAGCCGTCTGTTCTGAACTACACGTACACACCATTCAATCACTAATTGCAGAATCTTGTACTTAATTCAGAAGAAAGAAACTCCTGTAACGCAGAAGTAATGGGTTAAACATAGAGCGTTTCTAAGTGGCTCAGCTGTACAATAGAGAATAATTAGGTATCCATAATAAGGCAGTTTAATAGTACAGTAAATGACATTCCCCCACATAGGGTGTAATTAGTTTCATGTACTTGACACATTCATGCGAGATGTCGGACTGGAAGATTATTATTGTTTTTTCATATCCAATTTTTACTTAGAAGTAGTTTGTCTGTGCATCTTCCCGCTCATTTGAGGATTAACAGTCTATTATTTTGGAATGAGTTTCCAGTATGACATTTCTCACATTGCTGTTAATTTTCCTTCCTGGCCCCTTCTCAGTACAGTGCATGTGGTTTTTAGTATTTGATTTATTAAATTTGACATACCAAAGCACTTGCTCAGATTGGTCTGTTTGTCAATGAAGACTTTAGCAGAGATAACATTTCCAAAAGGCATGAACATCTGCAGAATGTCCTGGTCTCCAAACTCCTGGGGGAGGTGGTAAATAAAGAGGTTTGCCCCTTCTGGACCTTTAGGAAGACAAAACAAAACAAAAAGTATGAAAACACCTATTACAAGTGCTATATTTAATCTATTTTTCCATAATACTTACTGAAGGTGATGGTCAGAAAGCATTTCACTTTCTGACTTTGAAGGAACAAAAGCAGGTGGATCATCAAAGGAACAGAGCTGAAATGCAGCTCCTTAGAGCATCCTATCTTGAAAAGTGTTTACTTGACGATTCTACTACAGAAGAAGTTAAGATGCAGCCTCCTTCTTCAATTTATTTGAGTGTCTTTCAGTGTAATTAAGGTTAGGAAAACAGGTACACCATGTATTACTCTCTCACAATATCCCAAAAACTGCATAAGGAGTCCTCTGCTGCCTCAGACACCTGCCTGGGTTTCTCAGTTTAATTCTTGTTGTGGGAAATTTAAAAGGGACACTGCCAATTCATAATAATAAAAAGTAAGCCTACACTTGATATGAACACTCATAAACAGAAAAAAATAGTTAGAAAAAATCAAAATCAAACTGTCCTCTGATATGTATCTTACAATGACACCAAATAAACAATTACTGCTGTCAAATAGCCTGTTGTCACTGACGAAAGTGAGCAAGATGAAAGATAAATGTAGAGAACACAAAAAAATGAGGAAAAAAAGTTAATTTAAAAAAATCCTTTAATTTTACATAATCCAAGCTGTTAGCAGTAAATGAAGTAAAGAATCCAGAAAAATATACTTTTTAGGTCCAGTGTCCCTATGCAATAGCCAGGCAGGGGAATGCCAAATTTGTCTTCCTAAGAAACACTTCCCACAACAGTACAAGGTACTACTTTAAAAGAGGATAAAAAAACTTCTCTTGAGGATATTATGCTAGGTTTATTTCCAAAACTTAGCTCTGGCAAGAACAGTAATGATAAGATAGATACAATCTTAGAAAGCAAGCAATATATTCCTATCCTTCTAGAATTAGCTGGAAATTAGGATGAGGGAAAACAATGAAAACAGAAACAAACCCCCAAAATGCCTGGGAAGTGTGCAGGGGAACAGAAGAGGGGAAAAGGGGAAGCTCATTTTCCTAAACATCTTGTAATTAGTATTCATTTATTCTTAGCAGTAACTTCCTGAGGTTTATTTGCTGTTGGCGCAGGGAGAGGGGGGCAATCATTCACTTAGCTGCTTCCCCGCAAGACCCACAATTACGCAAAGAACCACTCAAAGCGAAAACGGATCTTGTCATTAACTCAAAACCTTAAACCTAATCAGATTAACTCCATTATCACAGAAAATGGAAATCAGAAGAGAGAACGGCACCCATAAAGGGATGGTATTTGTTACTGGTGCCTTTTTTACGCGGTAGTTGGTAAATGCTTTTATATGAGAAAGGACGGTCAGGAAATTATAACTTGAAGGACAGACGGTTAAAAAATAACATTAAAAGTTAAAGTAACAATAGTAAACAGGAGAAAATGGAAAAAATCAAAGATTAGCCTTCTTGAGGTCCTTCATTAAGCCTCTGTGAAAAAACGAACCAGCAACACGGCTTTCTTTTTTGGCCGTACATAGTCTGCTCAGCGCGGGAGTTGCTCCGCTGGCGCTTACCTTCCTTCTGGCTGCCCGCGGCGCTTTGCTGCTGCAACAAGCTCTGGCTGTACAACGTCGGCAGCGCGGCGGCAGCGTACTGCTGGATTCCTGAGTAGGCCTGGGTGAGCGCGTCCATCGTGCCGGCCGTACCATTTGTCAAGCCTGTTGCGCCGAGTCCTCCGTTCAGGGCCGCCATACCTGAGAGCATTTGAGCAACTTTACAAAAAACCCAACAATAGAGAAAAGAAATTGCACTTGTTCATTAGTGCTTTCCGAAAGTCGTTGGTATTATATGACACTGACGACGACAGCAGTGCATGCACAGCTCGGCACTTCACCAGATGGAGACTGAAAACAAAGAAACACGACTTTGGCGTCAGGATCACTTCAGCACAAGGGTTGCACAGCCAAACGGACGCGCATGCAGCCTGCTACTGGCAAGTATGACAGCTCAGCGCTCCTGCAAGCCTCTCTGCCCACCCTCCTCGACACTCGTGCTCCTGCGGGGGGGTATCTGAAGCTGGGAGAGTGGGACCTATTTGACCTGTACCCTTGCAAGCTGGCCACTGGAAAAAACAGTCTGCAAGGCAACCAACTCTTTCTGGACAGCGTCTTTACCAACAGGACATGACCACATCATACCAGAAGTGTTTTGCTTACGCAGAGTTAGCAGAGAACCCTGGTTAACAACATTTTGAAACAAACCTCTGTATGTTTATGGGCCTTATCCCTTCGGTTTGTGGTAGGAAGATGGACTGCAGTGTGCAGTGCTTCCATCCTCCTCCAGTTACTCCAGTGACTCCAGAAAAATGAAGTAAAGAATCCAGAGAATGGTTTGGGTTGGAAGGGACCTTAAAGATCATCAAGTTCCAACCCCCCTGCCATGGGCAGGGACACCCTCCACTAGCCCAGGTTGCTCAAAGCCTCATCCAGCCTGGCCTTGAACCCCTCCAGGGATGGACAGCAGCACATCTGGAGTGACTTAAGGGTGCTTCCTCCAGACCAGGCATGGTCATGAAGAAACAAAAGCATTTGGTTCTAGCAACGCCTCTCTTCTCACGGGAAGCAGAGTCGCTTCTTTTTTTTTTTCTTTAAAGCCATTCTACATCCTGATAAATAACAGATTAATTTAACTGGGATGACTGCCAGACAGTAAATTTCAGACTGGATTTCTAGTTGTGTGGAAAATGCCATCCTTCATCCATGCAAATAGTGCTGTCTGCAACAAGTTTTACTACTCTGACTGGATGGTGGACAAACTCCTGAGCTACACCCTGTTCCTCATCATGGCTCCTAAATCAGCCATGTTGAAGTTAACAGTGTTAACATTTATCTGTTTTTCATAAATTCCAGAAAAAGTGAATCTTCTGTTAGTCTCTTTGGCAGTCGAAGGGATGGCAGAGTTCCGAGCCCTGCTCATCATCCACTTGGGTCAACCAGAGCAGCAATTGCTCATCAGGACTGAGAGTCAAGCCATGCTTTCTGCACCATTATCTACCCCATCCTCCCCAGGTTTTAGGTGAACGGCTCACAAACAACTTAAAAGGGCTTATTCAGGCCCCTTGAAGTACAGGAGATCAGTCACCAGAAAAATGGAACACCCAGAACCACCAACAACCATTTCTTAGACATTGTGCAGTGTTTCTGTTGGCAAAATGATGAGTGAGGTGGCTGGTGGAGCCATATTAAGACCCAAAAGCTAGGAACACTGACAAGAAAGAGAGGGCTTAATTTCCAAGCAATAATAAGGGGTGATATGCAAGTTGGAGAAAAGCGAGGAAATTAAGCAGAGGACACTTTATAGTGAATTAACAATGAAATCCATTAGACTGGGAAACAAGCTTCAAGGAAAGTGACATAAACCTTATCACATGAGTAATTTAGAGACAGAAAGAATACTGCAGGGAATTATCCTGCATTGACAGAGGAGGATAAAGATGCTGACCTACTAGTTTTCTTCCATCTCTTACACAGATTCAAAAAGTGTATTCCTATGAGTCTCTGATAATCAGGACAATTGCTCAAGTGGCACCTTTCTGGCTCCACCAGAGACTGTGCCAATTAAGAGAATTGTATTGCATAAATTATACCTTTTGATATTACTATGATTTGTGTGACTAAACACTTGACAGAGATGTGATATTCTTAGCCTTTCCTTAATAAAATGTCTTGCACTTTGAAGATTTTTCTTTCCCCTCCACCCCACTTCAGAGCATCACTGTACCGTGATAGGAGCTACTGGCTGCCACTACTTTGAACAAAAAACTCTGTCAGAGCACAAGAGAAACAGATATTTGTTGTGTAATGGTTCCAGCCATAAAAGAAAAACTTGCAGACCAAGATAGCTTGTGAAGCATCTCATATCTAAAAGACAGGACATTTGGAAAATTAATGATAATAATGATAATAATGATAATGATAATAATAGTAATACATTATTTGGTCCTGAGCCTGACCTTAACCTGCTGTGATGTTTTTGTATTGAGGTTTGTGTCATTGCTTGCCTGGGTTTACACACAGCACTGGTTAAAGTAAAGGCTCCTGATAAAGCAGCTTGTATCTCTCCTTTTATTATAGTGTTGAAATAACTTGATAATAGAGGATGCATTAGGATAACATGTTATCTTTCGTAAGTCATCAGCCTATTAGATAAACATGCTTTGTGCTGCAGTGGGCAGCATCCTCCCTCTTCTTTCACCTCCAATCAATAGTCCCTTCCCACCAAATGATTTCAGATTAGCAAACAGCCAGAGAGCCCTGGCTCACCGCACTGCTACTGCTACTGCCGCGCACGTGTCTAAATACTCTTCCCTCCTAAAGTAAAACACATCTGCAGAAGGCTCTTGACATTTTTTCTGTTCTTCCTTTTTACATTTTAATGAAATCTACAAGGTCCAGCTGCAGTTACACATCTCTGCCATCTCTTTATTTATCTCTACCAATGCACCTCAGTCTGATATTGAACTCTGGTCCCTTCCTCACTTCTGTGAAATAACCTTTTGGAGTCTTTCATCTATGGCCTTCTATTTTTTTTGAGTTACTCTACATAATACAGAAGTGACAATGCTCGGCAAGTCCAAAGGTCTCTCAAAGTGCATTCCAAGCACCTTCAAATCCATCCTGAATAGTTTTATCTCCATTTTACAGATGTAAATATGGGGGCAGAAAGGCCAAGTAACTGCCCTGGGTTCACACACAAATATTGTGTCATAGCTGTCCAGCATCCTCAGTCCATGGGCTTCTTTCTTCATTGCAAAGAATATTTTCCTTCTTCTTTATTAAATTTTCTTCATTATTTATAATTCTTTATGTTAGTTACATTATGTGCCCAAAGGAGACAGTCTAATGTTTCATCACTTACGGTTTTAGATGCTTCAAGCACAATTGAGGCAAGACTGGGTGAATCCCCACACCCTTGGAGACAGTTAAACTTACTATACTCCACCTTCTTTAATTTCTAACACCTCAAGACATCTTTCTATACTGGTGCTCTCTACAAGTGAGAGCACCACCAGTCTCCACAGCCCAGCTTCTTTTTCATGGACCCAGCCAGGATCCAGAAAACAGATAAAAGTCTTCTAGTGGGCTCAGCCTGGAAGACATTCTCCTTGTGATTTGCACATACAGAACAGGACATGGCTTCAACAGCAGAGTACTTCTTCCAACACCTCTGTGTAAATCAATGTCCAAGCCCAGTGCCACCTTCTGCTTATTTTTTTCCGTTAAGCTCTGCTTTGGATTGCCCTTGGTAAGTCTCCAATTAGAAGCATCTCACTCAATTCCAACTTCTCTGCACAATTACCTCAGGAACCTCTGTGACCATTGAATCTTTTTACTGGAGTGCTTATGACCATGGCATAGTGTGAAACATCAGACTCACTGAATGTGAGGTTTTCCCTTAGGCAGGTTTGAGTGTGAACGACTGGATCAGACATGGTGGTGAGGAAAAGCACTGGCTTGTCCTTAAAATAGATAAGGGAGGTTGTTGTAATTTGAACAATGCTTCACTATTGTTAGCATCACAAGTAACTGAAATTGATAATCAGTGCCATCCTTTTCAGAGAAACAGAGACATAACACCGTGTTGTGTTGTGGGGAAGCAGTTTCCCCTCTTTAGATCTCTCTCATATGTGCATATACAGAGACAGACATATCCACATACATTTTGTAAGTGCTACACACATACAGATATTCTAGGTACGTACACTCTCTGTGTCCATAAAAACATCCATGAAGAAGGTTTGGGACTTAATGCACTCTTGGTACAAGACCAGGAAGCAATGGTGGCTTAAAACAAGTTGAAATTTGGTACTAGGTTGTGAATATGTCATCAATACTTTGAATTACACATGCAGATAAGCTTGCACACACATCACCTCAAAATACTTGCTGAGAAAATGTAAACACTTTGCTTGTAGCCTAGCAAGAAGTGTTTAAAAGGAGTGCAACAGAAGGGTTCCCACTCAAAGTCAAGAGCTCAATGGTGATTCATTATTGGTCAGTCTTAATGGAGGGGGCATTATCTTGGAGTGCTCCAGTGTACCTGGGTTCTTGGTACTCGTGGGAGGGAAGGAGTGGCATGCTATACTCCTCTCTTGATATTCTGACTTCTTATAAACCAAGTAAAGCACAACGATTGTTTACCAGGAAAGGACATTTAATGATTTCTTACTTATGACAAGGTAACTCCCTTACTACAAGAGCCCATGGAGTGGTGGTAAGTTAGCTTCTCATGCATGCCATTTTCAGTGGCTGCTTTAATACTAACGTAATAACAAGAAATGAAGCTAACATCTGCCTTTTTGGGACCTAATACTTACTTTTCTTAAGTTGTTCTTGAGCCATATTTACAATGAGGTTGTTAGTGTGAAATACGCATGTCCTTGCCAGAAGCAAGACCTGTTTTACACAAGACCCCATGCAACCACTCAACATTGCTACATGGACATCCATTAGCCCCCTTCCTTCCCAGCTCCCAACAATGACAACCAGAGATCACAGGACAAGAAGATTGGGTGAGCAGCCAAGTAACAGTGACAAAAAGGACATCATGCAGAGCATCAGAGTGAGCAAGAGATACTGAGGAGGACACCCATTCCTGGGGGTACATTATGATGGGTCATGGACTGGCAATGACCAAATAGATTCCTTGCATTACGAAAGGAAATGCAAGGAGCAACAGCAGCTAAAAAAAAAGGGAGGGTGGGGGGAAATGTCACTGGACACATCTCTTCCATTGCAGGCAAAAGTGAAATCATCATAGCAGAAACAATAAAAAAACAAAAAAATCCTTCTTCTTCAGGAAAATCTTGACCAAGGCTAAGAACAAAGAAGAATGCTCTAACAACGACTGGCATCTATTTAGCTGGAGATGCCAGGGTTTGTTTCAGATGTCATAGGATAGATGTGCATGCTCTGGTATTACAGGTGACTGACAGTTTCATTCTCTTCTATTTGCCAATTAAAAGTGAAAGACTTGCCTTCATTTTTAAAGTATGTTGCTCTCAAGTCACTTTGATAATTCCTACAGACATTAAAAGACTGCCTCCATGGCAAACATCTTTCTTATCACTACATTTCTAAGTGAGGTTTTGTACATTGGGGTGATCACCTGTTGTTAGACTCCCTAAATGAAAAAGGAGTCTCTCCTCTAACCTAGATAACCCAAATGCCTGATGACATTTCTTTTACCTTCCATATGCCCTGCAAGAAAAGGAGTCTTTGTGCAGGGACCCAAGGGACTTCACTTTGCAGAGCAAACTATGTGAAACGAAAAGCCTCCAGAACTGCACACATAGATCAACTTGACCCCCTTATTTTGTATATAGACAAAAAATAATCATATAATCGCTTTACAGTTGATAGTTTTTGTGGCATGATTACTGGGGAAGGCTGTCCACCACAGCAATAAATACTCACTGTTTACGGTACCTGCTAGTGCATTAATATTATTCAGTCCAACAGTGGCTCCAGCCAATCCTTGGAGAGTACCCAGAGAAGTCAAAGAATTCATGGCCGCACCAGCTGTGGAATTAGCAGTTGATGCAGCCACTGAAAGGAAAAAAAAAAGCAAGGCAAAATTAAGGCCATATTTTGCTTATTTTATTTGATCACAAACCAGCTTACAACAATGCTGAGCACAACAACAGGTCTGCTTGCAAGAAAAAGAAAAAAGAAAATGAGACCAATAGACCAACCTTGTTCAAGATATTAATAGTATAATTATTCATGGAAAGTGTTGATGAGCCTTGAACTGAAGGGCTGGATCACAAAACTCAGCATTGTGCTATTATTTGCAAACATAATACAGAAACAGTAAGTATAGGATCAGTAATTTTCTCCAAAGTTTGTCAAGCAACCTAGCATCCTAGGCTGACCAGCTAACCAGGATACTGAAATTTTGCCACATTTTAAATTCCATCATTAAAAAAAAAAAATAGAATTACTCACAGTAATTTTGTCATACAAAGGCTTTCTGTTCTGGGCCCCAAGTCTTCTAAGAGAAATTTTATTTATTCTAAGTGAGACACTATGCCATTACGGCTCTGCTCGAGGACACTGTGTGAACATCATTTAAAGTCTTGAAGTTTACAAAAAGAAGAAAGGCCAGCCAAATACAAAATGTAACTACGATCCATTTACTGCAGGCTTTTAGCTTGGCCTTTGTACCTAACTACTCAAGTATGTGCACCCCATAAATGATACTATATGCATGCCCAAAAACTCTGCCCGGGGAAACTGAGACTCAAGTGGAGAAAAGGTCCTTGTGGCTACAGTGCCAAGGGAATGATGAAGGTGGATGAGATTAATCCATCTAAACTACAACATTTAGGAAGAGAAAGAGACTCACTCTCTTGCAGAAAGCAATGAAGGACCTTACAAAGAGCTATCCTAAATGATAGGTTGGATGAACTAGAAAGATGTGTCTCTCTCATAGAAGGGCCTTGAATAACCAGTGTAGATTAAACACTTAACTTACAGGTAGGTAAAGCTGTACCAGATGAATCACACTCATAAAAGCTGCAAAAGCAATTAGGTTTTTAGCTTGTCTCCTGAGCCCTACTTTAGTGCATCAATCATAAAGACTTTCTTTTCCTTTAAAAAGTTGTATTATCTCATGAAAAGTGAACATTTAAAGTCAGTTTTGTTGATGATTTACCAGAGGCACATCATGTCTACACTGTACTTTTTTGCTCCTATTCATTGTCTAGCTGTGAAATGGTTAAGACCACATCTATCTTGATGCTCTTTTGAGCTGTCAAACCCGTCAGATTACTCTGTAAATCCTCAAGAAAGTGAAGTCTATACAGCTGGCAGGATCCAGTAAGGAACGTAGGAGCCAACTTTTTCACTCTGTGGGTCAACCTTAAAGCTCTAACCTACAAATACCCCGTACTTACAACCTTAACAACCCACCTTTACAACCTTAAGACCCACCAAAGACAAGCCTTCACACTCATGAGACTCTCTGGGTGTGGGTGAGGAGAGATTTCCAGACTCCATGAGGCATTCCTTGTCCCCACTTCCCCCGCATCTGGAATGTTAACTTGAATAATTTTATATGTTGCAGATAGAAGCAGCTTTGATTATTCAATCTCTCTACACAAAGCAATAAAAAGCCAATAATGTCTTTGATTAAAAAAAAAGTAATCAAAAAACCAAGTAAAAAACCACTTTTGTCAGATAATGTGGGCACCAACAGAGAACAGAGAAAAAAATCAAAGTGAATGAATGTCAGTGAATTCCCTGTGACCAACACTGCTCCATGTTTCTGCTCATGTTCATTAGCAGATCATTTAAATGAAGTATATAAACCTCACATCTGAAGGATCTGATTGGTTTTGACTGGGCTGAATTCCATCCATTTCTGTTTCAGAGGATTATTACCCTTTTCTCTTGAGAAAACACATATATTTAGGAAATGAGAGAAATGGGAGCTAGGAAACTGCCTGAAAATTACATTAAAGCTCTTGGGGGCAAATAACTCCTGTGAATGAGAGCCATACGCTTACGGATTGTCAACACATCTGTTGGAGAAGGCAGAAAAACCTGATTAAATCCTTCCCTCTTGCACAGCTCACAGAGTACGTTATGGTGGCTCTTATCACAGTCTCACTGCTCAAACACATGCTCCAGGGATGGCCAGTATCTGGGGCCAACATCTCTTCTTTTATTCACATCAAATTTCTCTGTTCCTTCAGACAAACACAGGGCAGGTGCCTCAGTGATCCTTGCATCTGAAGTCACAATGCAGATGATCTAGTTTGCCTAATTAATGATTTGGCATATAATCAATGTAAAATACTAGTTGGAGCACTGAAGCAACTCAGAAATCAGCGTTTTGTTGTTGTGGCTATTTCTTCTGCTTAACAGTGATCTGTCTCACAGATCCACTCGGACAATGCTTTTTCCTCTTTGGTTTATGACTACTTTGAGGAGAAAAATCTGAACAAATATTGTGGTTTCCATTATCTTATTGAGCATGGGGTGAACAGAAAAGAAGGGAGCTCCTTTTGTTAGGGCACTTGTAAAGGACAGATCCAGCACCTTGCTGCATGAGGTTTCCTGAGAGACTCCACACTAGTTACCTCCTTCCCTTTGACCAAGACATGCATGTATGAAATGAAGCCAGTGATGA
>VZTO01026366.1:0-79740 GCA_013400615.1 Syrrhaptes paradoxus | reverse complement strand
ATCCTCTCTATGTAGCACTAACAACAACTGGTCGTTTAAAATAAATGGAGGCCAAAAAACTTTCTCCTAAACGCACAATTTAAATGTCCCCTATGGAAAAGAGAGCGATTCAAGTATAGTAATGATGGAGCTTATGAAATGAGGATTTTAAACATGGCATGGGGAGAAGTGGGTAAGTCAATCACACTGCCCATGTGGCATTGCTCTCAGGAATTTGCAGTTGCGTTTCTGTCTGAAATGAGCACACTCTACAGGCTCTGACTGCAGAAGGAACATTTTAGAGGGGAAGAATAATTAAGCGATGACAGAGGCATCATCATTATTAGATAATCACAACCCAGGGGCATTAACAAACGTTGAGTGTCTCTAATCCCATGGGGTCTAATTATTCTGTGATAATAACCACACCTCCAAGTTTTAATTTATTCTTGTGGAGAATCTAGGGGGGGACGTGGGGGAAAGGGGGGCATTTTAATATTTTTATGGAAAGAAGATGCAGTTGGCCTTTCAAAAGGGCTCATCAGTATTCTAATCTAACTAACATGTGTGATTGGCATTAAATTGTCTGCCCTTTACGGTGATCTCCAGCCAATCCGAGTATCCACCCCTGCACAAACCGGTGGTCTCCCATTTGCTAACATGGAACCATCATGCACTGGTCCTGTTTCTTCGGACAATTTTTTAGCAAAGGAAAGGTGAATTTTCCTAGTCTGGGGAGGTTAATTCTCCATGAGGTCCTCTGACAAACACATTACCATTTTGGGGGAGAGAGGAGTAAAAACTTGCTCATTTTCTAGTACTTGGAAGTGCTGTCTGACATGTCAAAGAGGAAGATTCTAGTAAGTTTAAGTGCTCTGCCTGTGCTTGGATAGAATAAAAGAAAAGTGACAGATGTACTCCAGGGAAAGAGTGCCAGAAAAGCAAGAGAGCAAGAAAGAGTCAGGGAGAAACAAGAATGACAATATGGAAAGACATATACGAATATCACAGCCTTCTCAAATAACTCAGTGTCCTACTTCATTGCTCACAGGTGAACAATTCCTTTGAAAGACTGTCCGTATCTTCTCAGGGTACAGAAAAAGAGAAGCACCAGTGGGGCAGGGAGGAAGGGAGAGCAGCATACTCTCAGCATCTGTTTGCTTCTGTGTCTTGTGTGCATGCACGTGCAAATGAGACTAAGCAAGACAGAGCAGGAGAGAGAGAAGAGGAGAGGAGTCTTTCCCCCTGGCGATCTTTTTGGCTGAAGCTGGCTTTCTGGAAACAGCTTTATATTTTACAAAGTCCTTTGAGTATATTCACTTGTACAAGAAAAAAAAAGAAAACAGGAAGGCATTAAAATTCTTTGCAAATTCAGAAGAAGCCAAGGTCTTCAAGAACTGGAGACTAACTTTAGAATCATAACTCCATGCTCTCCAGTAGTGCATGGGTCTTTGAGAGCTAAGGAAGCTCTGTGAGCTTGGGACAAGTGAAAATCAGGATCACTTATCTTAATCACTTATTTCATTTATATTAAAGCCTAACTTGACATTTCTGATTGTCTTGAAAAGACAGTGTCTACACCGAGGACCTTCCACAGTAGTGCAAAGAAGGAGAAGAAAACAGAGCATACAAAGGCACCACAGGTATGGCAGACAAGCCTACCAGCTGACTATTTTTGTAGTTTTCTAGTCTTATGTTCTGTAAGTTTCCTCCAAACCTATCAATTCAACAGGAAGTATTTCAGGAAACAAGGGTTTATTGATTGGGCACATATTTGTGAACCTAGGCTATTGTGTTCAGGGGTATATTTTCCTGTGAGTTTATGAAGATGGAGAGAGAGAGTAAAAAGCAAGTTAATATTCTGGGCCAATTCCACACTGATGCTTCTGTTTTGTTGAAATGTCTTGCTCAGTGAAGATCATCCACCTCTAGTGTAAACTACAAGTCATATATCCTACTTCAGCACTGTGCCTGCAACATATCATGCGTTCTCCCCAGCAAACCACAACGATAAATCAATTTTGGTTTTGGGTGGGAAGTATTTAAAGGGAGACTGGGGAAGAGAGTAAGAGGGCACAGTGGACTGGCTTGGGTTAAACTTCATAGCTTCCCATTAGATATTTCCAACTGTAACTTGCACTGAAAACAAACCAAATTGAAACCCCACAATATGAAGAAAACAAAGAATATGTATTACTGAGCATTTATGCCTCCGTTTTACTCAGTGTGGCCAAGGGCTGTGGTCTGTGTTCATCGAAGCACCACTGAGTTCACATCCAAACCAGAGCACAATTATTTCTGCAGGGAACTTCCAGCTGTGCTCTCACGTTTGTTACTGCTATCTCACACTATTTGGAGTGAGCTATTGTTTGACTTGTGCCCTGATGCTGAAATGATGTTTACGTGGAGCCACATCAGCATACAGCCCCTTCTAAATCACTTTCCAAAGAATTGCTGATCTAGAATCAATAAGGCTCTACTTGAGACCAGGATCTCCTGCCTGGAGTACAGGTTCCTTCACACTGCCCCCCGAGTGCCTGCAACATCTTTGACATACTTTCACCACTCAGTAATAAAAAACAGCAAGCAGCAGCATCTCTCCATAAAAGAAGAGTGTCAGTAGAGTCCAAGAGTTCAAGGTAAGCAATGTTTTTGTTGCAAGAGTGCTCATCACATGCATATATGGCAATTCAAGTTCTGGTGCATGGGAGCGTCTGGCCTGAGTCATCTTCATTTTCACCTCTCTAACACATCTGTCTTAAGATCAGGTAAATAGTCCCTAGGATGTTTGTCTTGCCATTGCTGCAAGATGTGCCTAAAATATTTGTTTATTTTAGACACTTAGGAGTCCTGTCCATGATATTTTAGAATAGATATCAGATAAAGTATACACTGAAAATTTGAGTATGTTGATGAAAGAGCTATGAGTCCAGAAAGTGCATGGATAATAATTCCCATGGAAGAAGGGATTTTTAGTAGAGTGTGCAAGCACAACCTCATTGTCATAGCACACCACAAGATACAGTCATTCACCTCTGTAAGCCGCAGAACTCAAAGATTATCTTATCTCATGTAAAATTATTCAGCCAGGTCCTTTCCGGACCATTTCTGAAGTAATACGTAGTTCAGTGTGGCACGGGTTCCATTCATCCACATTGCACACTTTTGTTCTGTGAACAGCAAAGGCAGCCAAGGGTTTACTTTATTGGGTTTTAAATACCCAGTTGTTGGAGATATTTTTGTTTGGCCAATGCATAAAATAATTCATTGGCCCCATATTCAAACAACTGTCTCTTATCAGACGATGCTGAAACAATTAGGTTAAAGACATTCAGACACTCTAATTCCTATTATGATCCACAATTTATCCTGCCTTAGGAACACAGACAATGAATATCCACGGACACATGCACAATTCAGTAGGGTTGAAGGAGCAGTGCTGGCAGTAGTGAACCTTAAAGAGCTGAAAGCTCCTTCAAGCCATGAGTTTTGCTAAGATTTACATTATTGCCTGAATATTATGAACTCCAGAGTTTTCTGGGCTTGGAACTTCTTGCAAGATACATAGCATATAAGCTCACGTATCTACCTGTGTAGCCAAGCTGATAGGATCATGTTTCTTTAGTCGAAAACAACCCTGAATGAACTATAAATAGTACCTCCAACAGAGACAAAAATAGCCTTTTTTTACAAACTGGGATTCTTGTGGCTTGAAATAGAGATTAAGAGTAGGGTAGAGAGACACTTTCAAAATATAACGTATTACAAAGCATTATTTGTATACTGCAAGCAAAGTAAATCCTGAAATGTGCTAAGGCAATGGATTTAATACTTTAGGAAGATGATAATGTAGTAATGTTTACAAAACAAACATGTCTCCTGTTGAATTAGATCCTACTAATCCATGGTTTAGTACTGTACACCGTTTCCTAAAAAAAAAAAAACCCAAAGAATTAACTATCACAATGCTTCATTGAAAAACACGCACGTGTTTCTGTCCTTCAGCATACAATCGGCATTTATGGAATTCTGATGAAACGGTAGGAGATTTCTGTGCCAAAAATTCATAAATTAATAATGTTGATTCTACAAAAGAGGCAAGGAGCTTTTAGCAAAACGCCTCTTTCTGCAGTTGTCTTCACTGACAGGTTCTGCCCACCCTAAGCCGTTCAGCAACTGAACTTCCCTAAAAGCCTTCAGGCGGAATTGATGTACCTGCTCAGAAATCAATTTGCTAGGAGAATATACAAAGACCTCTTACATTTTAAGGGACAAATATGCAAACAGGTCACTGCAGTTAATTGATGGCTTGTCTGCTGCCATCGGCACCCTTCAGGTTATCACTGGCTCGTTTTTCCAAATGAGACCAGGGAGAGACAGCACCGTTCCAGAGAGGCTCCGCGGGAATTCATCACCCTTCACCTCTCCCTTTATTGTATTGGGACTCAGTGAGATTTTTATCCACAATTCCTCCTCTTCTATAATTATTTAAGACATTTTGAAGCATTATTAAAAATACAAATACAGGTCAAAAATGCATGCCCAGTTTCCTATTTTTGGCTCCAGCTTGTGTTTGGATGCCTGCTTAAGGGTGACCTAATTATCAGATGGGCTTGGCACCAATATACCTCTCCCAGAAGTAGCATAATCTCTGGGCACTAAGAGTAGACAAAATCAATTAACTTATTTAGGAGCCTAACCACACACTCAGAAACTTAACACTATGTGGGTAAGCCCAGCGGCCACACAACAGTTGAGAAATATACTTCTCCCATCACAAATCTCTTTGAACTACGCAGTCGAGTGACAGGCACTGGGTGGTGGGCATGCTAAGGGAGGATTTTCTTCCATGGCTTCCTTGCAAACACATACTTTTAAAAAATTGGTGCTGAGATCAGGGTTAAGGCATTGGACTGCTCTGTCTTCCAAGCACTAAGATAATGGTGCTAATGTAACTAGATTTCATTATAAAATTGGGAATCATACACTTGGGTTGTTTCAGCATCCATCCAGGGTATGTGTACTGTATGTTCACTGTATTTATAAACCTTTCAGATATGTGGTATATTTATCAATATTTATCAACTGTATCTTTATCCTAAAAATAATGAACATTATACTAGGGAAGTTTTCCATGCACTGCAAAACTAATAAAGCTGATTTAAAATTATTTTATAATAATGGTATCTTATTTTAATTGGCTTTATAATAATGCATTAATTCCACATGAAATAGTACAAAAATAATCAATTTGTACTACAGTATGAAGAGTGCCTTTCTGCCTTTTAAACCGATCTTTTCCAACATGAAACATCTCCCTCAATTCATTCTTTAGCAAACTGTCAGACCTTCCTACACACCTACTGGTAGGGTTATTTTTGGATCATCCTGGAAGCAAATCACAGCTATCTCAGTGGGTGTACTGGCCTCTAACAAAATGTCACGGTGGCAGACTTGCACTGCTGATTGGAGAAAAACGTATTGTAGTGAAGTGAACAAAAAGAGAATCTTCTAAGAATGATTATTTGAATGTTCTTCACTGCTTCTCAGCTGAAGCATCTTGTATATTTTATAAAATCTCTAACATTTCAACAATTGTGTTCACAACGTGAATACCTTCAACTAACAAAGACAATCTTCATGCTATATGAAGGGGTAGAGAAAATAATGAACCACTGATGCTAACTGTAAGTTATAATGCTCTGATTTTATCAAGGGGAAAGGATGAATTAATTCTTACAGGACAGACACTGTATTCAGGTTTTTTTCTCTTTTTCGGTTTATTCTATACTTCACAGTCTTCCTTTTTTGGGGTTGTTATTCTTCAATGTCAGCATTTGTCTGAAAATGAGTATTTTTAGACTTTTGTGCTTAGGATAGCTCTTTCTCAACATAAGAGTTAATGGCTGAATTCTGCTATAATACAGAAAAAGCTGGGCTAGATTTTAAGAGGTCGTTAAAGAAAAAAAATTTACTTTCTACACTGACAGTACTTTTTGAAGAAAGATATCTTCTTAAGTTTACACAGCAGATAAACCTGAAGAGCTTTTTTACCGAAGCATGAATAGCTATTTCAGCCGTGTGAATAAATAATAGTTTAGAGAATCAAATAATCACGAATATGTCACAGAAAATCAGGGCTCCGATGTCTGAAACTGAATTAGCTTCTGGTTTAGCAATTCTATCCCCCCAACGCTCAGAAGTTATATTGTGTATGTTTATGCAGATAAATTTGGATGTATAATTAGATGTTTCATCTCTTCATTTGCACATAGAAGGGCTTTCCTACTGGCTACTGAAAAAACATTTATGCATGAATTTTAAGAAACAAAATTAAAATGAGCTCACAGAGGTGGTGGAATCTCCATCCTTGGAGTGATTCAAACCTTGACTGGACATGGCTTTCACCAACCTGCTCTGATTGGTCCTGTTGTGAGCAGGAGCCTGGAGACCTTGGGAAGTGTCTACCAACCTATGTGATTCTCTGACTCTAACATTATGGAATTAAACAATAAGAGTCCATGCAATGATGGAGAAGGGCAAGGTAACAAAGTAAGCTGGTGTCTGAAACCCAACTTCCATATTCCTTCTGTGAGTACAAAACATTTTTCTGCTATTGCTTAATGTGAGTTTGCAAAAAGATCAGGAGCTTCGTAGCTTTACAGCTGTTATCAACCTTGAACCACTGAGGACAGTCAGAAAAACTTTATTACTCTTGTGAAAATTGGGTAGTGGGTCAACACGTTGGTTGAGGAGAAGCTCAACATAGCCTGGCAGTGTGCGCTTGCAGCCCGGAAAGCCAGCTGTGTCCTGGGCTGCATCACGTGAAGTGTGGCCACCAGGTCAAGGGAAGTGATTCTATCCCCCTACTCAGCTCTCGTGAGACCCCACCTGGAGTGCTGCATCCAGCTCTGGGGCCCCTAACATAAGAAGGACACGGACATGCTGGAGCAAGTCCAGAGGAGGCCACAAAGATGATCAGAGGGCTGGAGCACCTACCACATGAGGACAGGCTGAGAGAGTTGGGGTTGTTCAGCCTGGAGAAGAGAAGGCTCCAGGGAGACCTTAGAGCAGCCTCCAGTGCTGAAAGGGATCCTACAGGAAAGCTGGAGAGAGACTTGCACATAGGGCAGAACAAGAGGGGGCACATAGTGACAGAACAAGAGGCAATCGCTTTAAACTGAAAGAGAGTAAATGTAGATTAGATACTAGGACAAAATGTTTTCCTGTGAGGGCGGTGAAGCAGTGGCCCAGGTTGCCCAGAGAAGCTGTGGATGCCCCATCCCTGGAGGGGTTCAAGGCCAGGCTGGATGAGGCTTTGAGCAATCTGGGCTAGTGGGAGGTGTCCCTGCCCATGGCAGGGGGTTGGAACTGGATGGTCTTTAAGGTCCCTTCCAATACAAACCATGCCATGAACGGAGGAAAATTAAATATTAGAGGCAGGTACTCTGATTCTGAGCTTGTATATTCCCCCTTCACATCCAGCTCCAGGCCTTCCCACCACCCAGTGAATTATCTATACATCTCTGCAGGCTCTGCAACAGCAGCCTCCCCGCAACCTCTTTGCTAGTCGATCCACTTGCAGGACTCACCAAGGACAGTCTCTGGAGGAGAGGACAAGGTTCTTGTCACTCAGCTAAAGATTCGCCCTGCCTAAACAGAAATTTACAGTGTCGATACCTACACCTGAGTTAGTGCCTCCAAAATCCCTTCGCGGTTAATGAGAAAGGCAAACTTTCAGGGCCCAACCAAAAGGGAGTTGAGACAACCTGGCTCAGACAACCTGGAGTCAGGTAAAAGCTACCCCAGCCCAAATCCTTATGTTATGAAATAGTGCAGGTACCTGCCTTTAAAACAGAAAAATATTCTGAGCAAAGGAAACAAAAAGAAAGTGAAGAATTAATTAACTAAATAGAGGTGATTAAAGTAAATAAAGGAAACAATTATCATATCAAAATAAAAGACAAGAAAGATGATTAAATGAGTCTTCAAAAGACCCGTGAGAAACTCATGAAAGACGTAATATGCATTTACCTGGTTTTCATTCTTTCATGATTTCATTTTCATTTTTATTCACTACCATCTGATAATTGCAAGAAACAGCTACTTTAACCATGGGCAATTTAAACCATTTTAATTTTTTTCCAGGGCCAAGAGACAAAAGAACCTATTTATTGCCTGAGGGAATTTTTACTAAAATGAAAGCTTAATCTTTCATGTTTTTTTAAGCAAAGGCTTTTAAAAAATCATTTCTAACAATGCTGTAGGGAGAGACTTCCATGGGTATGCAAAATTGAAATTATAAATTTACAATTATAAAAAAATTAATAGTTTTGGGGATTGCATTGTCTCTGTTCTTTCTGAATGAATACTGTTTCAAGCTTAAGAGAAAGTATTTAGCACATGGAGGAGAATGAGTGTCCTTGTGGTCATAGCTATTTAGTAAGAATGTATGAGAGAAAGACCATTGGAGTTCAATTTGTTTGGAAATATGTGATTGTACAGACCTTGAAGAAGGAGTTGCATACAGATTGAACAGTCACTATTAGATGCTGAATATTTTTCTCTTCCTTTTGAATATATTGTGATTAGAAGCCAGCAGCAAAACTTGACATCCTCAAATATCAGATGCCCTGCTTGTTCCTCACCTCCTGGCCTGTTTCTGTGTGTTGCCAATGCATCAAAGTTGATCTGATCATCATCCCTCCATAACAGTTTGATACACTGTAGGTTGCTAAATCTTATCTATGTAAAATTAAGCTGCAAGATGAATTTTAACGGAAGTAACCACCTTTCGGGGCTCTTACGACACATGTTTACAAAGGACAGAACAAGAGCTCTTGGTCAAAGATTGATTCAGAAGAGATCTTCAGGAGAGATATAGTTATGTATGGGCAGAAACATAGACATGATTTATTTTGCTACCATGGTTTAAGGCATATTAGTAGGACATGCTCATGTCCATCCCTGTTCCATGCAGTTATTTTGCTTTCACAGCATCAAGAAAAGGATTAAATTTAAACATGTACCTTTGCACTCTCCTAAATTCGGGCCATTTTCTGAACTAAGAAATATTAATTTAATCCATTATCAGGAGAGACACAAACATTTCTTCCTGGGCTTAGTGCAAGCTTTGAGATCAGACAAAATAATTTACACTAACGAAACACACAAACTGAAGTGTTCTGTGAAAAGAAAACTAGATCAAAAAATTATCCTCAAGGCCTCCAAACATTCACACATTGAAAGGCAGATTTACATGTCTTCTGCCAACATATTTCAAGTTTTGATGGAAATACTTTGAGCTACTATGAAAAGCTTTATTGAACTAAATTCATTTTCCAAAGAGCAGAGAAGAATTATTGAAGACATTATTCAGGTTTACAAAATATTTAATAGGGTGGAGAATGTGGAACCAGATAAGAAAGGTTAAACTGAGGGACATTCTAACAAGGCTTGATTTTAGGTTGGTTGTGCAGCACAAACAGGTCAATGCACCTATTTGATTAGACTTTCTCTTTGACACACAAAGCTGATGAATATTAGAAACACTTGTGTACAGCTACTATCTGTAAGACTTTCAAAAGCAGTTATCATTCTGAATACACTATTTCAAGGGCTACTTGTCCAGAATTTTTTGAAAATGTCACATCTTCAATGTATTAGCCAAATTCATTAATTTCTTTGGAAAAACCTTGGTATCTGCTCTACAGTACCTGAGCAATACTAAGCTCTAGTTATCCCAAAGAAGTATCTGCCCAGCCCAGCTGAAGAACCTCTGAAGACTTGGACACTGGATGAAACTACTTTCTAGGTACTCAAGGAGCCTTGAGACCACGTTAAAAGAGGGAACAGCAAGTCAGCCAGGCTGGATAAGAGGATTGTTTTGGAGAGGGAGAGAGGAAAATGCGGATCTTAAGGAAGAACCTGAGTCCTGTGCTAACATGACAAGACAAAGAGCACGACAGAAACATGCTGCTGCCTGAGGTTCTGCTGCCACTTTGCTGCAGAGCAGCAGTGATAGGGAAAGTTCCTTTCCAGCCCCGCTGCACTGCAGCGCAGTTCGTTGAGTCGCCCTAAGAAGTCTTGTCAGTACGGCTCAAGAAATGCTGAGTATGCTTTGGCAGGACAGGCTGCTCAGACACTTAACAGCTAAACTGCAGAGATATTACAGAGCATGCATGAAATACAACATTTCCACTTCTATAAATGGGTGACATTTAGACAGGAGCAGCGCAGAAGCACTGACACCGAGACTAGCCTTTTGCAAAGCGTTAAGCCCCAGCTCCAGGACAGAGGGAAGAGATTGCTCAGGTTTAAAAAAAATATTTCAGCAAACCAAAATTATTTTCACCCAGCCTGCTTCTCAAAGACGTTGCGAATAAATATTATTTTTAGGTCAAGATGATGCTCACACCATAAACAGGAAAATGCTGCACAAACTTAGTATTACCCAAGCTGCCTGCCGCTAAACCTCTCCCCCAAACAAAAAATAAAGCTAGAATCTAACAGGAAGCAATGGGCAGCTTTAACACCCATCACCATGCTTGGTCTCAGTTCTGCTGTACAGTGAAGAGTGTTTTCCTTACCAATGGGCTCAAACCGTCTGCCATGAATTACTTTTTCATGGGAAATAAATACACACTTAAACAAGATTAAACAAAAATGTTCTTTAGTGGTGTCTAAAATAATATGAATGGTTTTTAGAACAGCAACAAACACACTTCATGATGCAAATAATTACACCCTGCAGCCTTTATGTAAAGATAAGCGGCTGGATTCTTGACTCAGCTCCATCACTGCAAATCCAGAGTAACTACACTGAATCAACATCTCTCTCTGTGGATTCTGAAGATGCTGAAGTGTCACTGAACTCTGTATTTGCCCTGATTTCCCTCTAGGGTTTTCCAGACATGGGACATGCATGGCTGAAAAGTCTACAAGGTGGTCACAGAGGCACCACCAACTCTTATCCTGTTCCTTATTCCTCCATAAATCTGTCTTCTGCTTAGTGTAATGATGTCAGAATCTGCCTGTGTATTCTTTATGCATCTGATATCACTTCTGAAACTGTGCTCTCAGGAGCAGAAGAAAGCTCAACTGAGGCTACATTAAGGAAAAGAAAAAGAGAAAAAGAGAAGGACTTCACAAAGTTTTATAAGGGGTGAAGGAAATACGTGCATGATGTGCTGGGAATCAAAGATCTGTCTCTCAGGGATTAAAAAGAACCACCTCGGTTGATTTTTTCTGTAGGATGGGAAGGATTGGCTCTGTGCTGAATTATTTATGAAAAGTATAATTTAGCTTAAATTTCCCAAGCAATTGTTATTTTCATGCAGAGTTTTGTAAGATGGGCCCATTAGGCTTTAACGGCCCCTGAGATGAGTCTGGAAAGGTGAACGTGCCCACACTGGACCACTTGAACAATTAGTTATTTGCTTAAAAATAAGCAACAAAAATTTATTCAGCTATTAAAGGGGTCTCTAGAAACTGTATGAACACAGAACTTAGACACAACATGGAATCATTGGTTTAACCATCATCTTCCAATCCATTTTCATTTTTGTATTTTGAAAGCAAGGGCTCTGCTCTTACCGGGACTCGTGAGGGCTCCCAGAGCACCAGTTGTTGTGGAGAGAGGATTTGCATTGGTGGTGGTAGCTGAGGTTTGGGCGGCGGCTGCTGCGGCTGCTAAAGTTGCCAAATTCTGTAACTGTAAAGCGTTCATGCCTGTGTGGAGAAGGAATAGGGTTAATGAAAACATGTAGTTAAAAAAAATAATCTATTCCATGGACATGGAGCTTTGGATGTACCTTGCCAAGAGATCCAATTCTGCTTTTCATTCCCAAGACATCTATAATCCGGGAACCAACTCTTACAGTCCCCGAATAGTGTCTCTCCCCTCTCTACCTTGGAGTTGAGAGAATACAACCAAGGCACCAGCTTATAGTTCAGGAAAATTAAACCTGGTTTCTCCCTTTTCTATAAGGGAACTGTGGAATTAAAAGTCATTTAAACTCAGTGTGAAGCCCAGGCGTAATACTATTTCCTGACACAACAGGAGGTGTAAAGAAGATAACTAACGTTTAAAACTCATTCAGGACAGGGTCATATAATGGGGATGAATACAATTTGTTTCCTGTTTCCTCTGGATGTATCTACTAAGGCTACACTGTGCAGTAGCCAATAATTGCACTGATTTTCCTTTTCATGGTTCATTTCTAGAACCACATATGAACTAAGAACATCAAATTAGTATCAGTCTGATCACAGAGCCATCACTGAGGTAGGGACTTTCAGGCCACAAGCTCTGGACTGTGGTATCAGGTCTACTCCATCATCCATCACTTCATTGGTTTTAGAAGATGTGGGGGAGATACACCTGCATTTCAATGAAGACCTTCAAGAAATGCATGCATTTAAATAGATGGCAAGTAAAAAAGGACAAACAATAAACAGAATTTATGTGAAATGGAAAAAAAGCTGACTAAGGAACTGACTTAAATCAGAGAGACAGGAGCCTGCTTCTCCAGAGGCCTTCTAAAGTACCTGCCCTTTACCTTGGACTACACAAAGTACTTAGGCACTTACTCTAAGGTGAACTGCTTCAGTAAGAGACTAAAATGCAGAAATAAGGTAGGCGCTAGAGTTAAGCAGACTGGATCCTTCTCAGGATCCTCTGAATAAGATACAACTGTCCATAGGGGCGATGATCAGATTGGGTGTCTATGTACAGATGAGAGAGAGATTGTTTGGCTGGCAGTGAGAGTTCATCCTTTTTGGTTTGGACACATGAGGGAAATCTGTGCATGTTGCTTGCACCCTCAATACAATTGACAAAGTGCACAAAAGCCCCACAAAATACTGAAACAGTTTCATAATGTTCTTGTAGTCCTGATAACATAAGCACACACAAAAATATTAGGTGGTCGGAAGAAAAATATCTTCTCTAGACCAAGAGATATTGCTAGGAACAGCATATGAGTTTTGGCAAACACCCAAAGAAGAGCTTGAGTGTCTGGAAACTTGTCCAATTTTTTTCTGAATGTCAGTCTGTCTAACAAGAGATATTACTTCTCCATGCACACTTTGTTTCTCAAACCAGGGGAACTTAATAACAACTTGGAGAAGATGAAAAAATAGCCATTACACATAATACTTTGTAATTATGTTTGAGAAGGACAAAAAAATGCAATGAAGGAGAGGTATTTTCTAGGAATGGAGAACTCCTGCAAAAGTAAAAAGCAATATTACTTTCAAATGCATATGTTGCAGACTCAGGTTGGTACAATCAACCAGCCCCAAAAAAGGTATTCTTATTGTCCAAACATTAGGAACTCTGAGGTGAACCTTGATATAAGCATTTATTTGTGAATGAATCCCCAAATTTATATACAGCATGTTCCAACAGGCAGGTCAGGTCTCAGCTGAGCACCTAGCATGGCAGAGGTTCTAACTTGTGTGCCTCAGTCAAATGCCCAAAGTCAGCTCAGATGTCAGTGCTTTTGAAAATGTGACACAATGACCATGTTAGGAGTAAGGTTTTAGTTGATCCAAGATCCGCCACTTTGCAGTGTGAAATCTGCACAGCATACTTGGAGGAATTACGTAACCAAAAAAGCTCTTTCAGGTTTCTTTTGGAGCCTAATGACCATCTTAAAAAAATAAGGCTTTTATTAAACCCTACCAACCCAAACTATTTCGCAAGGTGCAGCAAAGCTACCCTGGTCACAAGTCATTATTAACCTAAACAATTAGGTGTAAGTACAAAAGTGATCATGAGTCGTTGCAATTTGGTCAGTCTTCTAAACCAGTTCTTACAAAGTTTAAGAGGTTAAAATACAAAGATAACTCTGAAATGGCAAAACTCTATCTTAATTACATGGACATTTTATAAATACTAAAGAATTAGATATTGGATACCTAAATGAATAGAATAAAACTGCTTAAAATCTCAAAGTCATCTTCTAAAGCAGAAAAAGTTGACTGAATATTTTCAAACCTTTTATTTTAACTATCAGTCTAAAAGTTTTAGAAGCAGCATCATATTAACAAATAAATTTCTGAAACCAGAAATGGTAAGGAAATTAATAACTGTTTTCAAATCCTATCTCTGGTTCAACTTGACAACTTTTCAGTCAAAAAGTACAATTCAGATAGAAATTCAGATATGCAAGCATAATTTGAATTTAATTTTTTAATTACTCAGTTGACCTACTTGCTTGTCTCAGGTGTAATTTTTTTTTCATTAAAAAATCCTCTTTCTTTGATAGTAAGACTGCAGATTATTTCAGACAAGATTTTAGGGATGGAGAAGACTTAAGCTGGGGTCCAGCTTTTCGCAAGCAAGTCAGACAGCAGTTCTCAAAATGAGATATGGAATCCATTTTCATCCTGAATTGATATTTGGTCCTCAAATATAATTTATCTTCCTCTTTCATAAGATGTATAAGCAATTTAGCAAAAAAAATGTCCAGCAAACATTGCTGGTCTTCACTGAGGTCATATTTCAAGCCATTCTGTAACAGAGATTTGGGAAAGCAGTGGGTTACTCTCCACCATGGCAGCATGGTTTTCCACCACCCACTGGTTAGTTATTTATCAGAAGGATCAGTCATAATCAGCTTATAGTTCTTCTGTGGGGAGGTTTCCACTTTGGACTTTCAAACAGTGCACATGGTAGGATTAAATAATAGCGAATAAATACAGAATGGTAGTAGAGACTGCAAAATGGCTTTACCTAGGTGAAATGGATTTTGAAGCAATTTCATACTGCTTTTTCTATTGTATTTTATGTGCACGGCTTTGCCTATGCATGGCAGGCTGCAGAAGGCTATGAGAACGGAGGGTTGGGGAGCTGGAAGGCAGCATATGTGCCACCATACACTCAAGGAAAGTACAGCAGGCAAGACAAGGTCAACAGGCAGTGGAACAAACAACTGCTCTCTCTGGGTTCGTGAACCACTGTCGCGCCTCTGTGGATGCAAAACAAAATCCAGCATTGCCTCATCCCACAAAAACATATTTTAATAGTGGGACATTTCCTGTGGAAGCACAAGAGGAACCCATCAACTGGATTAAGGAGTTGCACTGCCAAAAAAAAGGATTAAGAAACGAGAGCTAGGCAGTGACGAAGTCGTCTCCCCACCCAGTCCGTTTTACCCCAGAAGTGACTAAAAGTCACTGGCCACAAACCGGCTCTGCAAATGTTACAGGGTGTCACTTTGGTGCCTTCAGGAAAGAAGACTGCTTGCTGTTGTCATACATGGATAAGAGAAGGATGGCAAAGAGCCCCACTGAACTGAGCACCTGAATGTGGCTGTCAGCAAGGACCCACAGCACACACCCTCATCCAGCAGGCTCCAGAGCTGCTTGTGCCATCACGTGTATTGCTTAACGTGCATCCTCTGCAGGGCCCTCTGTCTGCTCAAATAATTAAAAAATAAGTCCTGTCATCACTGTTTCACATTCCTCAGGCATGTTACCATCTCTGCTCCCTTTTTATTGGTTTCTCCCGTCAGCTTGTCAAGTGCGTCAACATCCCACTTGCGAGGACAAACTTGGAGGAGGCAAACCAAATGTTCTCAAGTCCCAGACCCAAAAAGTACTTTGCTTTCAAATGGGGATTTTTGGTTCAATTGAACTTCAGCCAAGGTATAGTTCTGTGGGACTAATCTGCTCTCTCATTCTCTCCCCTTTCACACACTGCCTTCATACATTTCGCATCCTACAGCTTTTTCAAAACAGTCCCAAATCCCGCAACAGAGCTGGACCACAAATGAGTAGATCGTTTTTATTTGAAACTGCTGCTCACTCAGCAAATGCACCTCTCTCTGAAGAAATGCAAATTGCTTAATGCTGAAGAACAGCTTCATAGGCAGAGCTGCACATGAAAAATGAAAATTCCCCTGTAGGGGAAAAAAAAAACTTTTGGGTAAGGAATAACTCTTGATCTTCATGATGGAGACGATGTTGGGAATTAAAGGGAAATGATTAAAAAAAAGAGAATCATAATACAGTTTGATTCCATTTTTAATAACATGTATTTACCAATGTGCTATCAGCTTGGCAAATATTCAAGATTGCAAGGAAATTCAACTTTCATTTTGTTATTTGGCAGATTAAAAAAACAATTAAATTATGTACAAAACAGATGCACAGTATGCCTTGCTCGAAACTTAAGACTTTAAAAAAATTATTTATAAGGATAGGGGCATGAAAATTTAATTTAATGTTCACCTTAGGTAATTTTGTGTCTTATTGTTCACAGCAATTACCATAAATCTACATATCAATAAGCGAGAACAGATGTCAGTTGTTACAAGTGCTTGCCAATCAGGCCTGTTAAAAAGTGACAGATGGATGGTGATAGAACATTCTCATAAGGCCTATTAGCACATTCGGAGGAAATTTTTGTAGTGCTGCACAGTCACAGATGCAGTTCTGTGAAAACACGGGGAAATTTGAGAGCACGAGATTTACATTTTACAACTTCTTGTGCTGCCTCCGACACAAACTTTCATACAATGAAGCAATTTGCCTCATTTCAGTCACCACAGCTTTTCTCCTGTGATAACTGTAAATTCAGAATTATTGCGTGTTTGTAGAGGAGGCCACAGAGTCACAAGCCGTTCCTGAAGACTTCTTAGGTCTCATCAGCTCTTGGGTTTCCAAAACCATAATATTAGGAGGTAGTTGAGATTTACTTGCTGAACAAATTCCTAATAAAGGAAGGCACTGGCTACATTTTGCTGACAAGAAATGGATGAAGAGTTTCAAAGTCAGTGGTGATTATCAGAGCCAAATCTGGACAGCTCATAGGCAGTTCCCACTAACTTGAATTCCTTTTCTTTGGAAATTTTATCCTTCCCAATCATTAGGATTTATTCCTTCTGAATTAAATCCTGACTGCACCTTAGAAATTGTTGATTAAGGTAAAATTTATAATCTCCAGGCCAAAAAGCAACTATTTGCTAACGCTGCCGTCAGCCATTCCAGATGCTGATGGTAAAAACGGGGGTAAAGGGTTCATGGCCTGTGTCTAAAAGAGTGTGATGTTATTCCAGCAATAGTCTAAGAATTAATATCGACAGGAGACCTGAGCACTACCTCCATCGAACCATATATACTCTACACCTACCTTTAGAAAAGCTGCTTATCTGAACAGTGCTAAAGGGATCCTGACAATTTAGTGTTTGATTTAGCAAAGCCCTTAAAACAACTTTAAAGTCCACACTTGATTCTGCCCTGTTTTTTAGGAGTATATGCTTAAATCCGACTGAAAGCTAGAGTTACTGGTTGACTCACGAAGGATTTCAGCACATTTTCAAGCTACGAATGCTCTAAACACACCCTGGCAAGAAATGTGCTTTTCTCAATTGCGACTTCCCCAGGCCTAGTGGGAAGGATTCATCTGATCTAACTTTATCCGAATAAATGCTACTCGCCCAGGATCTTGCTGTAGTCAAAGGAGAGCGTGTGAGAAGATGATTCATGCGATCCTAAAATAGAGAGATTAACACCAGCCCTTGGTAGGATGAACTGCAGCCCGGGCGTGACTCCCTCTTCATTGACATCGCAGGGAGACCGGACGCCTGATTTCCAAACTGCTGAGGTTCAGTGGCATGAATTCCACCCGCAGAGGAGTGAAGACAATAATAAAGCCCCACTCCTTCCTTTTGCCATTTATGGAAAGCCCAGCCAGAGCTACAGATCTTGAGCCCAGACTCAGCCAAACTTCCACATCATGCTCTTTTACCACCTGAATAAGCACGTCTCATAAACTGCCGAGCGTTAATTTTCCTCTCAAGGTGCCTCTCCTTCTCCTGTGAGCAGGAGCAACATGTGGATTGAAAGCAGCCTCACTTGCTTCAAACTCTGCCTTCTCCAGAAATGCTAAATGGAGTTCTTTATTTTATTAGCTAAAAAAACCCCCAAAACGTAAGCTAATTGTATGGGTTAAATTAAGCAGGACTTTCTATGGAATTACTCTTACAAAAGCTCAACGTTTTCAGTCCCTGAGGTCTACATTTTCAAAACTGGTAGTTATCTTTAAGAAACAGCTATCTCCCTTGAGCTGGAAACAGTTTCTCAGTGACCTTTACTTTTAATATGATATCCCTAAAGAGGTCATAGCAGGAGAAGCCCTCCTTCAGTATGGCTCTGCTGGAATGAAGCCACCAAAGAGTCAGAGGATACAAAGGATCCCTGGGCCAATGCAAAAGTATAGAGCTTTTGTACAGATGGTCCTGGCTTCCAACCGGTCCCTCCAGATCTACTGAGCCAATCCAACAATTAGAGGAAAATATTCAGAAAGCAGAACCTCACTGAGCTTCTCTCACCCATCTGCTCCTACAGACTCTGCAACAGGAGGAAATCTGGCTTGAGTAACAGAAGAAGGGTGAAATGGATTGAACAAGGCTCAGAAAGGCCCAGAAGTTCAGCCCCAAATGCAACCAAACTGTGAGAGAGTTTGGAAAGGACTGGGAAAAAAAAATACATTGGAAAAAATATAAAAAGGCCCAGCTGCAGAGGGTTTAGGGATCTGGAAGCCAAAGCACAAAAAGCCAAAAGCATGGTTTCTTCTTCTGCATGAGTTCAGATAGCAAAATACACTGTCTGTTCAATAAAATTAAGAGTCCCTTTGTGTCTTTTATGAGTACTGTACTTGTTTGTATGTCCTGAATGGTCACACATATAGAAATATTTCTGTATAAGAGAATATTTATTCCTGACAAAACCTTTTACATTACTGCCCAATGGAAAATCTTCATAGATCATATATTTTTTGCACATTTCAATTTTGTACAATCACCCTTTGTAATATAAAACCTCCCTGTTTATACTGTCTGTATAGTACCTTCCAGGTTCTTCTTAAATAGGCAGGTTGGCTTAAATACCTGTGGCTTCTAGGACCTGATCCAGTGCCAGTCAAATTCAATGGAAATATTCAAGTGACATCAATCTCCTTTGAACTAAGCTTTCCATGCAATTTGTATGTATTTGAAGGAGAAATCTTTTTTGCTTGAAAGGCTGCTGGTGCTTAATGTAGCTTGTATTGTCTTTTTAAAGTAAGACAATCAAATCACAGAATGTAATTAATCTATATTATCAGCCTTCCCCAAAGACAAAGCACAGGCTAGACACCGAGGCTTGAGAAGCATGTGAGAGAAAATATTGCCTTTAAATTAGCCGTAGCAGATATCAGAGGAGGGGAGGAAAAGTGAAGAAGTGCTTACTATAAAATACACACTTGGATGTTTTACAAAGGACAGCGAAGCAGAGTTTGTCAAGGTAGGGTTAGCTCCTGCAATCCTTACACCAGGGGATTACTGTGACACCAAAGGTGGCACTGCCAGCTCTACCAACTTTCTTACCAGTCTCGACATTACTGTTTTCTTTGGCTTGGCTCCAGAAATAAAATAATGTAATGAAAATCTAATTTTTCAATAAAAATGAGCAAATCTAAACTGGGGACCCACATGTGGAACCTTAAAGCTTGGAAAGCTAAATGGCAAATTGCTATTTTTTTTGTCTCTCAAATGTTAGTATTTGACAAATTTTAGGTGAGTCAGTTTCATGATTTGCTTGGATATCATGCATGGTTTACGAACACAGGGTGAAGGCAAGTCTGAACATCCAGCAGGGCCAGTGGGCTGCTACAGCAAGAACAGCATTCACTGTTGGAGCTGGTGCTCTGTGTGTTCAATGTCTGTATGTTAGTGATTTCTTGACATCCCTGTTTTTCCTTGGGTTGGATCCCTAGCTCCCTAACAAACAAACAAGCTCCAGTTCTCTTCAACCACCACTCCTTTCAAAAAAAACAAGGAATCCCTGCTTTTGACACATAAAAATTAGTTTAATGAGACTGAGGGATGGTATTAGGGAAAGGGAACTTAAAATTTCACACCAAAGATCAGTGTCTTTGCTCTGCTATCAAAGAAAACTGCTTTAAGAAATAATGCCACTGAGGACTGCACAGCAAGTATTTCTTCATACATGTAGCAGTGCGTGTGCTGTGTCCTTTCCGCTCAGTACAGAGGCAACATGAGTTTTAGCAGTACAAATACATACTTACAGAGTAAAAAGTCCCTAATTTTGGGCAAGAGCATGGCTGTATTACAAGTCCTAATTTAGCAAACCATGACTTCCTCGAGACTGAAGCTCAAAAGAGATGCTAGAGCCCTCACATGTAAGTAAGAGTGAAATTTCAGCGTTTCATGTGGCTTTTGATCAAACTTTTAGTGTCTGAATTCAGCGGTAAGCACACCCATTGACTTCAAAGAGAGAAGTTGGACCACTCAAACACAATGTTCAAAGAACCTGCAAGTTGCAATGACGGATCTTCTTTAGCACCTGACTTAATTGTGCCTAGATTTTACTCTGTGCTTTGAAATATTTTATTAATAGGCAAGCTATATGCAGTACTGAAATACATATTAGGTTCATTTTGTAGAATAAACGTATACAGTTTAAGTTAAAAAACTCTGGGCCTTTGCAAACATTCAAGGATGGCTTCAGCAGGTAATGCAAGATCTTGCTGCAGGCACAGGAATATTTTCTATTCCTTTCACAAAATATAATACACAAATCTTTGATACTAGATATACTGCATGACATAGTACTGCATGATTTCTGAGGAGAGGACACGAACTCTCAGTCCTAACGATGAAACAGTGCTTTGGCACTTTCATGTAGAGCTGCAGCTCAAAGAGGAAATTAAAATAATTAATTTTACTTTGATCATCAAGGTTTAAGAGTTACATGTTTGGGGAGAGAAAGGAGTAAACTTCAAGCTGTTTTGATAACATGAATAGAAGATAAAAAAATACATATATTCCATGTGATGCAGCCAGTCATTAAATTATCCCATAGCTGAGTGCACTAGCAATCTAATCCGTGGTCAGGAAGGTATATCCCTCAAGGAACGATGATGTGCCAGTAAGATTTCTTAAGACAACTTTCTACTACTCTCAAGACCATATGATTTTCAGAGAATGAATCACATCCCAGATTGAGAGCCCATCCTGAAACTGCTTGACTAAAATTCTTAGTTTCAACACAGTTCTTGAAGACACAGCTAAATCTACACTAACAGTGAGAAACAGGCCACAGAAAACTTCGGAGGTGCACACAACGCAATGGATATCACATTATTTTTCCTTGGGGTCTCAGTTCTTCCATTTTGTAGACCTAACCAAATAGGAAAACATTAAACACAATCTCCGAGCTCAAAGCCACTTCCAAAACTCCCAAATATAAAACCGTTACTGAACCGCTCTGTTCTGTTTATCATATTAAGATACATTTTTTTGATGAAAAAATGCTAGATTGCAAGTGTAACATAATAGAACCAGCAAGCACTGCCAGCAGGTCTGAGGAAGAGAGAATAATTCAGAGATATTGTCATCTGTAGGCCAATTTATATTGTCAAGACAGCAGGATCACATTAGTCTCTGATGTCACTGCAATAATGGCATAATATAACGATTGAGCAAAGAATACCTGTGGGGTACAGCTATACAGTGCGGTATATCTATACTTGTTAAAGTATTTCAGGATTCATTCAAAGCAGAATCAGAAGAAGCAGAAGAGCAGGATTAAAAGAAGAGTGATAAAATGGTGTTCATAAAGGCTTCTGAATATTTTAGCCCTTGTTTTGTGATGATGAAGCAAGCACAATGTTGCATTTCATTGATTCAGTGGGTTCATGATTAAAATAAACTAATGTAGCAATTTAGAGGTTTTGTGCTTCCTTTTTTTCCCTCCCTGCTAACAAGAAAAAAAGCTTTTTAACAGTTTCTCGCGGCAGGCATAATGTGCATCTGCGCTCTGATTTACTGCACATGCTGCCTTCTCTAGCATCATGTTAAGTTAGGGTATCAGCATGGTAGGTCACACAGTGGGAGCGACCTTTTGCTAATCACTACACATCAGTTACTACTGGCACACAGCTCATTACTAAGAAACCCTCCAACTAGCTGGCTTTCAAATCCACTCACACTTTGATTTTTTTTTCCCTTTTCTTTCTTTCTTTTTTTTCCCCCAGACTAAAGATTATACTTTTACATAAAAGCTTCTGTTGTGTAATTTGGTCAACTAGGGTTCCAAAGTCAAAAAGGCACCCAGTTAATTTTCCATGATTATAAAAGGAGCCGGAAAATTCATACTGAAGGTAGGCCTGTAATCTCGGGTTTCATTAAAAAGGTCAGAACATTTTTACCCACCACCTATTATTAAAATGTTTGAGGGCTGCCATTAATTTGATTTTTCAGGACACAGAAATCTCACTGGAAATTAGAATGTAAGCCTGCTGTTGCTTTACTGACACTTTTCATAGGGTAGGATTCAGCTGCAGGGACTAAGAGCTCTCCTGCAATTTACAATTGGTTGCTTTGGACAAATGGCAGGTGACTAATGCAAGACAAACTGTTTGCACAACCTGGGAGCACTGGGTTTAATTTCAGTTTCTGAAAGAGGGGAGAAAGTGTTTCTATTGTCGTTGAACCGCGAGCTGTCCCCTGCCAATACATCTGCCACATTTAATACACAACACGCCCCCCACCCCTGACAATGTGATTATTAGAGGTACAGAATTCAATAGCTTAAGAATACAAAACATAACTGGAACAAAATGAAATGGTTTTTAACTTACCGGCCATTTGCTGAATGCCGCTGAAGGCACCCAAGTTACTGGAGGAAGTTGCTTGCTGCAGGAGCTGCAAATTAACAACACAACATGGTAATCTATCTGACATTAACGTAACAAGCGAAAAGAAAACTAAAATAAGCTATCACTTCACATTTGGAGCATTTATGCCTTCCTTTACATTTATACAGTCTCTTGGTTCTGTCTATTGTTGGAATGAACATCCCTAGAGTCAATGCTGTAAATCCATATTAATGTCTAATCTCTATTAAGAAACACAGAGACACAGGGGAAACTCAATAACATTGCTGCTTTAAAACAATTAATCAATTTATTCTTTTTAACAACCAGGTGTTAAATCTATTTAAACCAACATAGCGTGACTAATTACAACCCTCTGTAGTCTAGTAGTTACCATAACTCATCTCTGTCAATCACGGTCCATTCTCCCTCATCCCCTTGAATTCAGTTTTTTCTTTATTATCTTTATGAATCAAGCACACAGATATTCATTAGGCCGGTATTTTTATATAACAATTTAGCCTACCTCAGTACTAATATATATTTTTATTTGCAAGGTAAATTGCTGTTTATAACTATAGCACCATCCCAAAGCATCGTATGCGTGTAAATTATGCATTTATCCATATGCAATACATCTATATGGGCATGTCTGTTTGTCTGACTCAGAACCATCAGGAACTCCCCAAGTTATCCAAAAGCTGCTCAACCAGAACTCTCAGCTCCAGAGCTACAAAAGGCAGAGGCTCCTTCTCAGCCGTGCTGCTGTCCAGGACCTCAGACACACGGCTGTGGATTTCAGATTTCTCCAACAAGGAGAAATGCTTGTTTCTCATCTCACAAACGGACCAAGGAAAATACCATTTTAAATTTATGAGAAACAAATGGCTTTCCCCTGCCATCTTCACTTTCTGTACAAGGTAGCATGAACCACGCATGTTTAGCATTGACGTGACCATGCATTAAAGTGAAAGCCATTTCTGAATGAAAGTGTGGAAAATTAGAGGATTCTAGTTTACGATTCTAGTTTAGAGGCTGCACCATAGACATGTGGCCCCTACAGCGTTCAGCTGCCTATCTGCCCTGCCCTAAGGAAAGACTTCAATTTTATTCCACCTATAAAAACAAGACTCTAACATTCAAATGAACAATAAAACTAATGGAATCAAATTTTATTTTGCAGTATGAGTAAACTTTGAATGCTTGCCTCTGACAGCACTGACACAACTTGAAATGTTTTTTCAAATTCTATTCCTTGTTATTTATTTTTAGACCATGTGATAAACATACAGACTTTTTATATAGAAGACGACATGGTTAGGTGGTGTGGGTTGATGGCTGGACTTGATCTTTGAGGTCTTTTCCAGCCTTAATGATTCTATGCTATATATTACAGGGAGTTTGCTATGGCTGCTTTACCATGGTTCTGAAATAAACACAGTATAATACAGCCACCACCTCTGAAATGAACTTACAGCGAGATACTGTGGTGTGAGTCCTCCGAGACCTGTGAGGTTTCCCCAAGTGGCAGTGTTGAGCTGTTGCATCTGCTGTGCCAACTGCTGCTGCAACCGCCGCTGCTCCTTGTCCTTTTGGGTATCGGCGAACTTCACCACGATTGGCGAAGAGCAGCCCTGCGGTTAGACAGATCGGGAAAGACAGAAGTGTTAAATCCCACCAAGTCACCCTCTTGTTGTGAGCTCAGCCGTGTCCCATAGGACCACCAGCAATGGCACAACCTGATCGCTCACCCTCTTGTTGTGATTGGCATATGTAGGACCGCAAAGACTAAGATTTTCAGCTTCTTAGGAAAAGAGGCTATGGAAGAATTATTGATTCCCCAGTTCTTTATACAAAGCACCTTTCCTCAGGCTCTCTTTTCTTTCCAGCTATATAAATTGCTGCCAGAGACAGTGGAGTGTACCAGTCCTCTTTAATTAAGCTTCACAGCTGATAAGATGGATGCGATGCTTTGTCTGCAGTCTGTTTTCAAGGCATCGCCAAAGGGAGAGGTGTCCAACTTCCCTGCTGCCAGGGACCACACAGCCAACACCGCCCTGCCACCACACTCTGGCTGTGCGGTCACGCTCAGTGCAGCTGGCTTGTGTACCCTACATCTATAGACTGTGAGCAACAGATTTACTTCTGCGCCCATCATCAGCAAGTCACTGATCCTTTCCATACCAAGGACCCCTAGTCTCAAGTGAGCACTGAGAGCGATGCTGCTGGGACAATTCACCCACCTGCAGGCTGCTCCCAGGCACGCTTGGTATCTAGCACCCTTAAGATGTGAACGAAGGGCAGGATGCAGACCAAACGTGACTAGTTGTGGTGATAGCAGCCCATTCCTGATTGCCACCAGCTCTATTGCTTGTATAAGTTTCTTGCTATGTGATATGGGAGGGCTGTAAGACACCTTAGGAAACAGCGAGGCTGTAAAAAGAAATCTGGTCTGCAGCCTACTCCTCACCCGTGTCTAAGGTACACTTGAGAAGAAGTAGGAGGTCATGGACCAGATGGGCTTCTGAAGTAAGCTGGATATTTCCCCTGGCCTTCAGGTTGGGTATTCTTGGGCAAAGGCACTGAGAGAACGAGACAAGGGAATTGGAAAAATGCCTCTGTTGCTCTCACTCTCTCTTTCCCCCCACTAAGATATAAAAATTTGTTTTCATATTTTAACCTTTCAAGTCTTCATTTTTTTCAAATCAAGGGAGCAAAATATGTACTGCAATGATTCAGGTCTTCAAATTAATTCAAGCATTCTGTGAGTCATAGAAACTGTCAATCCATTTCATACTGTTTTCCAACTTCATAGGATCCAATGAATAACTTCCCTCCACCCGTCATGCTCTATTATACTAATTTCTTGTCTAACTTCAATCTGAATCTGGTAGAAGTGAAAGGTGACTCAAGTCCAAAAAACACAGCAGCACTTTAGCCAAAGTGTATAGCGTGGGATGGGGACTGGGGTTATACTTAACGTAACTCTTCCCATGGCTGCTCTCACAACACTGTAAACATCTTCAGAAAAGTTCCTGTCCTCTATTATTTACAAAAAGCAGCCGTGTACCTTTTCTCTGAAGAACCTCACACCAGGACAAATGAAAAGAATATTCACAATCAACAGACGAAATGATGAAATAAACCACAATAATAATAATATCTCTTGTATGAAGATCTCCCATCAATACTGTTCCTTTAGAATTATCTTAGAAAATCATTGCTTGTGATTTATTATTCCACCTCCAACTCCTTTTCCTGTGTGTTTCATTGTAAAAACGTCTTTCAATGTTTCAGTGCAGAAGAAAGGAGATATGTACCACTCCAGCAATCAAATAAAGATTATAAAGGAGTCTGCATGTTATACAATTACCTCTCTCTGGTGAGTTTTATACTAATATTAAAAACAAGACCCTTATAAAAAAAAAGAAGGAAAAAGGAGCCGGGGGGGTGGAGGGTGTGGGAGAGTTTTTTCTGGTTTCGCTGATAAAAAAGGCAAGTTGTTTCTATTTAATATGAGGTTTGATAGCACTGAGCTATGAACAAACAGAACTTACTGCCTTCTACCTATAAGTACAGGAGAATCAAGTCTATTTCCAAAGAAATAGAAATGAATTTCCCAGGAAGAAATATTACATGGCTATTTCAGTTCTCAGTTCAGCAGCTCAGCACTCAACACTACAGCTGACATCAAATGTATGAATGTTTAAATGTCAGTAAATTGTATAAAAACAATATCTCTGCAATTTATGAATCTATAATTCATTTTTTCACTGTCTACTCTATATTTCATCACTTCATCATTTTCAAGAGAGCAAACATTCTGAAGACTAAAATTATATGTAGCAAGTGTCTCTGTATGAGAAGAGGGTTGTTATTGTTGCATCAAATTTACTCCATGATAACAAATCAGTGTCTCCTACTGGTGCTGCATTTGAATACCTTAAACAAACAAAAAAACTCCGCAGAAATGAGACAGAAGAGCAAAAACTCTAGAGCAGCAATTATGTTTTTAAAATCAATTGATTTAACCAGGTCAGAAAGTCAGGTGGAAAGAGCAATAAGAGAATTCATTATTCTAGGAGACGTGTTCATCTGGACATTAACATCCCCATTGTTCTTTCTTAGCCCACTTTGAAAGTTCATCTTGGTCAATGATGTGTACCAAAGAACAGAAAATAATGAAATCAGGAAAAAAAATTTCTGCAGCAATTAGGTTGAAACAATTTTGTACTACATATTGTCCCTCAAGCCCACTTTTGTTTGCAAAAAAACCATGAAATTAAAGTGTCCAAGGACCACTGTTTCAGGCTGAGAGTTGAGATTTAACACTAGCTAACCAAAGTTAATGTTTTACTAGAAGAGTATTGGCTAAAGTAAGCAAAGTTTTTTGCTTAAAGGATGATTTCTATTTTATGCTTTTCCATTTTCTATCTTGAGAGGAAGACCCCAGCAGGCACACAAGGTGCATCTCCCTTCCTTATTCAATGGCTTGGTATCTCCACACCACTTAGTGCCATTTTCTTTCCAACAGCTGGTGCTGCCTTCACATTTTTCTTTGTGTTGTCAAGACAGCAGGTAAAGACTTTGCTGAGTCCCTCACCCAGGGAGCTGGAGGGTGTCCTGCTTCTCTCCAAGAAGGAACTCAGCCTAAGCTCAATTGGCACAAAAACCCAGATGTTCAAAGTGCAAAATATTTGGAATCGCCTTGCCAATTTCGGGACCTTATTGATGACGTCTCTAAAGGTGTTGAGAAGTATTTTGATCCAAGAACAACTATTCTATAGAATTAATGTCAACAGAAGTATCACATCAAAATGCAGCCTGTTGTACTGCATACAACAGAAGAACGGGAGAATCTGTCTGAGAGGTATTATTGCTTTAATTTTACCATCTTCTGAAGTAGAGCTGGGTAAAAGCCATTTTGCTAGACAGAAAAATACATTAAAACACATGGAAAAATATAGGTAAAACACAGTATTACGAGTAAACATTTTGTTTTTACTTGGAATCAAAACCAGCAAAACATATAGATCTGAATTAATGGAGCAGTGCATGGCAGACAAATTACTGTGAGTATTATTTCAGAGACTCAAAGTGGCAGTTTTTTCATAAGATACGGTCAGATTGCATATGTTGTATAACAGCAGCTTTCTAGTAAAGATAATTCCAATTATTCTCATCTCACTGGCGGATTCTCATCTAAAACTGTATACTCAGAGTCTAAAAATGCATTGCACTGAAAAGAAAACAAATGATTATAAGAGAAGCTCAACCAAATTCAAATGTGATGTTTGGAAAGACAATAGCTTTGCAATGCCGATATCATTACTTGTAGTATACAGGAAACAGTTAGTGACATTTTCATGCACTGGCTTGGCTTTTATCTTCTCCTTCTTCTCCTCTCTCCACCCTCCCACCCCTGGTCTCCCCCCTTGGCTCGTCACACAAAGCAGCTCAACGACATGACGCAATAATGATTGTTTAGCACCCAGCATGCTTTGGGAGACTAGAGCATTGCAAAGAAAAATCACTGAGAAAAAAAAATAATTTGAAAGGTCCTGGAGGAAAAAGAAATTAAAAAAAAAAAAAAAAGAAACAAGTGCACATAACATCAATGCCACCTCTGAGAAAAATCATCACTACACAAAGATACAGTATACATAATACAGTATAACATGCACTCTCCAATGATAAGCTAGAAGATCCAGAGTAAGTAAAGACTTCATACTTGTGCGGTTTTTTGTGCAAAATTCTGAAAGACCATGACAAAAATCACAGACTGAAAAAACTTTTGAGATTGCCAGACAAGCCGTGGCATTTGACAACCACTCCAATGAACGGGTCGTTAGCCTGCAGCTCTAGTCACATTAAGTGAACAGGTTTAAAGTTTTGTGTTGCTCATCATGATAAAATACGAGGCCGTAGAGGCGGTTTGGGAGGAAATAAAGAGCGTTGCTTGCGAAGGGCTGGCCACAACGGCGCTCTGCAGGAAGTGCCACACTTCGATATGCTCTGTCATCATTAGCATTTTTATTGGCTACATGAAGAAGGAGAAATTATATTAACTTAAAAAGAGATTCTATTTGCAGAAAAACACATGCACTAGTAACTCAGCGTGGCCAGGTTAAATCTCTTGAGCTTTTTCTCAGAGCAGCGCAAACCACAATACTTAGAAATCTATTTAAAAGAAACTAAGATTTTTTTTCTTTGGGGGTGTGTGTGTGTGTTAAAATTAGAGGTAATTTACTCATCAGATATACTCTGAGCATGACTGAGGAGTGGTATTCACAGCATTTTTACTTTCTGCTGAATGCCACTGAAAAGAGGATCAAGAGCTGTGTTTGGATACCACACAGCAACCTTATCGTGCGCTTTCATTAAGAAAAACAAGCTTCAGAAAGACAGGGAGAGTGAGTTGGTAAAAAAATTTAAATCTGTGATTGTCATGTGTCTGATCTGGTCCAGGAGAGCATGGCTTTACCATTCGCAATCATTTGCACAAAGAAAACAAAGAAAGGGCAAATGATACAGTACTGTACCTCCATGGTCTGAGACTGGTGCATGGCTTTGATTGCATTCTGTGCCATTGCCCTTGTAGAAAATGTGACAAACGCACAGCCTGTGGGAACAAGGGGACAGGGAGCAGGAAAGACAAAAAACAACAAGACAAAAGGGTTGGACGCTTGTTAAACCAACACAATCTACGAGAACGGCCACAAGACGACACTGTTCTCTGTAGTACATAAAAATAAACAACTTCTCTAGTTTATTTATTGACAGTGCTGACTTGCTAATCTGACCATAGATGAATGAAAAAAATTAGGTGGGGATGGGTGAGGAGGAAGGGTTTTTTCCTTTTTTTTTTCAATTTTTTTTCTTTTTTTTTTTTTCTTTAGCCACAGGTTTTGAAATAAGTAAGGCTTTTATACAGACTTTGGATTGCATTGTTTAGTCTGTTCAGACCATGCATTAACAATTGCTTGCTATAGCTTTTCTGCTTTTCCAGTAAATTGTGGATAGTGAATAAATGACTGGCATCACTGGCAGCTGAATTGGGAATTTAATAAAGTAGCCCATAATATCACATATTTCCGTGATGCACCAAGAATAACCAGACAAATAAGGATGAGAAAATCTCCACTGTGTAGCCTGCGACTAAGTGTGCAAAGACTCGGACAAAATTCAGTAATGTAAGTGGAATCTCAACATTTAAGAAAATAACGTATTAAAATAAAAATCTTTATGATTTTTTGTTTCTCCAGGTCCTAGGTACAAGTATAATTCTTTGATTTATGAAAGCTACCACCAACTTGAACTATTCTGAAGCTATGTGCATGAATAACTGAAAACCCACTTTTTTTCCCCTTCAGTCTTTTAAATAGCAATGAAAAGCCAGTAGGCTAATGCCTGGGCTATTTTTCCACCCTTTCGCTATTGTCAGTCATACCTACACTGCATGGTACAGGTCAACTTTTTTAGTGCACGACTCACTGCCCTTTTGACTAATAAAAACATTGCCTTCTGAGATTTAAATTTTATTCTTCATGCACCCTTGGGCATCTTAAAGAAAAAGACTGTGAAATTAATGCCGATTCAGGCTGATTTTCTAATAATACCATGGCACACTAAAAGCTTAGCTAAAGCAACACAGACTTATTTCACTTGTGATCTCTAATGACTTTAAAAGTGCATTGATTTTCAGCTCCCTTAGCCTTGCACAGTTTGAACTTAGGTTTCAGAGAATAATTTAGTGTTCCACTCAATTTCCTCAAAACATTATTATTATTACTACTTAAAAGATTTCCAAATGAAGCAAATCTAAGCACTGAGAGGCTAAAGCATATTGTCATTTTAGAGCTAATGCACGAAAGCTCCATTCTGGCATCAAAAATACAATATTGTTGCCCCTGTGGCCAATGGGCAAAATAAACTATTTTGCAATCCAACAAGCAACAGATTGTTTGGTTCATACAAATCAATTTGAGGCACAAAATACCTTTTCTTTTTTGCTCTGTGTGGACCTGGTAAGATTATCAAGTCAAGACTGTATTCACATTTTAATCAAACAACAGTAAGAGAAAGCAATGCCTGATCATTACCCAAAAGCACTACATCTACTCATGAAAATAAAGTCAATGCATTTTTGCATCATGCAGTATGGTTTGTTTTTTTTTTTTTGTTTAATGTAGAGGCCCTTGATACAAGAGAACCTAAGCTGGCTTGTGTACCTCTGACTGATAAGTGAGCGTGATAAAATCAGAAGTCAGAATTCTTTTATGCAAACTTCACGGTAGTGTTGTGACTCTGTACCTCTTAGGTAACAGCTGATGATGTTCTACTGGTGTTTAGCCACATGCTATGGGTGGCTATACTATTCTTATTCAGCAACAAATTTCTGTCAAAGAAAACGATGTAACAAACAGCTTTCTGTACGGCAATCTAGACAAAATGTGCAGTAGAAGGGTAAACAAACTACAGTACCTCTGCTAGATTCCATATTGCTGCTGTCCACTAAAATTAAAGATGCCCAAATTTACCATCAGTCAAGTAATCTCTCTTAAAAACCATTTCTGTTATTATCATTAACAGAGGAAATAACACCAAGGGTTTTCATTTCTTGTCTTGCAAATTCAATAGTGGATGAGCACAAATAGAGATATACTGGAGAGCAGGCAGGAAACCCCATACAGAGCCTTGAATAATATTGTTTATAATGGTCAAGAAACTGCTTCATTCACTTCTTTCGCTCTCATTATCCAGGAGTGTGTACCATACTGACAATTACTGAATGGAGGTTTAGAATGCATAAGAAGCATGTAAAATGTCAACAGAAATCAATAAGACACAGTTTATGCATTTATCACAATTTCTACCCAGCAGTACCGCTGTAAGTAACTTTCTGAGAGATGTTGCAATTAGCAGGTCTCAAAAGAAACGTGATTCAGCAGAGAAATAAAGCTGCACTCCTCTCAAGATAAAGCATTCTCTCTTCCCTCCCTTAAGCTTTTTCTCTTTTTAACCACAAAGCTCAGCTGTTGGGGACTTTCAGTGCCCAACGCTACTGCAAACCCCCCCTCCTTGTTCCTCAGTCCAAATCCATTTGCGTAGATCCCATCGCTTTTGTCACGGAGTGAAAAGACCTTCGCAGCAGATCTCTGAAAAGTGACATATAGCAAGCTCCCAATTTAAAAGAAACTTGTTCTCTGGGCAAGGGGAATGCCTGATGAATGAGGTTATGCAGCTTGAATATGAGCATTTGGAAACAGCATTCCGCAGAGAAGACGGGACTGCATTTTAATTACGGTTTGCCAGCCAGAGGCGACAAGGTTAGGTCCCCTTGTTATCGCCAGTCGGCGGGTGATTTCCCGCCAGTGGACAGTGGCCATTTGCACAGTAAATACCCCATTTGTCTCAATAACTATGGTAAAAATTCAGTAGACAACCTTCTTTCTAAATTATTTGATAACCTAGACCTTCAGTTGTTACCATCAAGCACCCCAATTAAATGCTGGCTAATTTAACCATCTTTCCAGACATTGCTACACGTATTCACATTCAAGGGTTATTTATTTTTGCAGCTACCAAACCTGGACACTCACATACAATATTTGTATATTTATTATATGTGCATATGTATTTTATTACGTGTGAACCGTGGGATCCTTTCCTTCACGACCAGATTGCCACACTGGAGGGGAGCTAAGCCTCTGTCATAGGATTCAGCCCACCAAACTGGCACGTACAGTGTCAGGCAGGGACTTTAGTTTTCTATATGGGGTACGTGTGCACTTTGGGAGGATGGTTTAGTTGGGCACCTAGAATTTAATCACAAGTCAATGTCTAAGCACTCTGGATTTTGCTCATTTAAGCCAGCTGAGCTCTGCCTGAACCATCCTGTACTCCTGCTGCAGCAGTTTCTGGGGGGCTGGGAAAACCCCTTTCAGCACACTCTCACTCACTGGATCTCACATATACAGGTGGTCTTTCGGGAACACACTGCCAGCTTTAGGACTGTAAATCACAATTACAAGAGGACAAGACTAATCAGGTTTCATGCCTCGTGGTGCAAGGAAACAAGAAAGATTTCCATGGCCTCTTACCTCTTCCTATGAAACACTGCAGTGATCATAGTGCTGTAGGCTGAGGTCTTCTGGACCAATAGCTACAAGTGAACTATTTCTGTTCTACCATACTGACTCCCTTCTTATCAGAGCTATGGAGCTCTCCAGGAGAGAAAATGTGATTATTTCTATAGATAATGTCTTGAAATTGCTTTGTTTTGTACCATCAGCTACCTAACCACAAAAAAAAAAAATCCTTTTGTAAATACAGCCAACCTGCAAGTCACCTTGCAATTATTTATCACCTCTGGTTTCAAAATGTCAGGGATCACAAACAGAAACAAAAGGGGAGGGAGAAAGGAGGTCTAAGAGTTTTAGTTGCTTCTCCAAGGCTGCCTTCTCACTCCCTGCACCAGACAAATGATTGACTGGGGAAAGGCTGCTTGAAATAATTTCCTTCTGCAGGCAGAACTGGAGGGAGGCACCCAGCCCTGTCACAGAAGATATTTTAGAGCACATTGTCATCACATTTGCCATCTCGGCTGAGAGAACATCTGAACTCACAGGGTTGGTCTTTACCCCCCTCCCACTCCATTCCTAAAGAGAATTTTGAAGAGGCTGTGAAATTTGTTAAGGTTTCTCCCCGACCCATGCCATCCCAAACCTAGGGCTTGCTGCTCGAGCAATTGAATTATTTAAAATATTTTAAAAACCTCAGCACTGCCCCATTTCAGCTCTTCCTTCACTCAATTCTTCTCATCTCAGGCTTTCACAGACTCTTTTGAAACGTTCAGTCTGCAGTTCACACACAATCTAACATAACATCAATACTTGCGAGCCACAAGTGAAGTAGAACATTTTTAAGTATGGAAGCCTCCAGGTAAGGGCTCTGATTTCATACCTACACGAAAAGCCTCCCACATAAAACTGCCATGGTCTACCAGAGGTTTTAAACCCCCCAAACCCTCAGTGAAGCCAAAGGGAGATGCAAAACCCCTCGACTTTTTTGGATCACGCCTAGAGTTAAAAATGGAAGTTTAAAACCATGGCTTTAAAGTTCTGAAGATGAAAAAAAGGCAGATATAATCAATTAAAAAAAAATACAATGACCCCTCTGACACAGAAGAAGGCTCAAGAGATTTTCAAAGTCACGCAAGCAGTCGCAGTACGATGTATGGTGGCTGTGCAGCTGGGGGTGTAATGGTTGCACTAGAGCTTCCTAGTTCATCGTAAACAGGGTTTTTCGTCAATTTTGTGGAGAAACAATAGTGAAAAGCTGCCAAAGTACTCCTGCAAGAAGTGTTTGGGATCCTCTGAAATGAAAGCCTCTATTTAAAGACAAGATAAGGCTCGAATAAAAAGCTATGGAAATCGAAGCGTGATAAAAATACGCTTTAGTTGTGTTAAAGTATTTCTAGCGGAGATTGCAAAGTAGACCTTCCCTTTTCTACACTGTGCTAATATAGCATGGGCTGAATGAAGGAACAGCCTGGGAAACAGCCTTCAAATGAAGACATCACACAAAAATCTGTCTTAGGGGTTAAAATACACTTCAGCTACAAACTAAGACATCAACTTGTTTATTTTACAAACATTTGCTCATTAGGTATTACTTCAGACACACAAGACAGGGCTGAGACCAGGAGCAACACCCAGCGCAAAGTAAAGCATTTAGAAAAAGTCACAGTGAAGCTCTTTCATTTGAGCACATTGGGCACAAACAAGAGGCACATCCTGTGAACATGCCTCATCTCTTTGGCTTTACTGACTTCTCTTGACTATCGACCAGATGACAGATTCTAGATTTTAAATTTCCTGAAGTTCACAGTTCCCTCGAAGCATTTCTAATTGGACAATTAACCACCCTGCAAATTGCAGACCTGAATAACTGGAATTTACACAAAACCAGAATCAAACAGGTACCAAAGGCCACATTCTCTAACAGTGCCTCGATGACTGTCTTGTTGGAATAAAACCTCTTGGAAATCATTTCATTTCAGACTTTCCTCTGGGGAGCGATTGCTGCAAAGCTGCAGTAATGGAAATCTGAGATGTAGTTATTGGCCAAAGGCCAGCAGAGACACTGGTCACTTGGATGTGTTTATTCCTTCCCAGCTTCAAAAGAGTTTTGGCAGGGGAAAAAGAAAATGAAATGTGTCATAATGATTGGAAAAAATAAAAATTCACCACATTACAGCAAAAGAAATAAGACATGCAAGTGCTTCTGAAGAGCAATTAAAAATACAGCACTTCCACTGTTCTCATTTCCCATCACTTACTGATACACAAGTCAGGAGGTGTCCCCAAATCCAGGCTGTTCCCGTGGCTGGTACTTCGTGTTACTTTAGCTCAGAAAGGAGAAGTAAATACCCATAAGGAAAAACAAACTGGCATAAGACCTCCTTACCTACCCTTCACTGTGACTAATGATGATGCAAATACTAATTTTCTTTTACTCAGTCATCAAAAATGCTCCTGAGTCTGAAAGTTATGAATGGATTTTCATGAAATTAAATTGCCTCACCATGGTTTAAGTGTCCATGCCATTTCTAAACTGCTCTTAAAGAAAACAAAGAAAAAAAAATGCCTGTAATCAATGTCTGCAGAAATGTTCACTTGCCTCATGTACCTGGTGATGTTTTGTTAAAAAAAATCATACAGCTAGGAGACTAGAAGATGTAGGAATATCCATTTGGAGCTTTTCCACAATTTTCATGGTATATCCAACTGTCCGTATATGTTATTAGCAGTTTTTTTCAGTGCATGCCATTAACCCAGTTGGCTTCTTTCTGGTATCTGTTATATAAATCTGCACTTAGAAATACAGCAGAATAATTTGCAGTGTGGTGCTCCTGTGATAAGAGGATTTTTAAAATCATCATTACTGATGGTAATAATTCCTAGAGTGATACAGAGATACTGATCCAGTGATGTGAAAAAAAAAAAAGCATTTTACAAAGGTAGAGGAGCATCGCTATCCTTATTTTAAGGAATGGGATAACAGACGATGAGAGACCAACTCACCTATGGTCAGTACAGCACACCAGTGGCACAGCTACAAATCAAACGTGGGTATTTCTGGCTGGTTTTGCACACTCCAGCTATCATTGCATGGCTGTCTGTGTTGGCATCTGTGGTCATGTAGACACTGCACAGTGCAAGGAATCAGGAGGTCTGAAAGTTTCCTTAAGCCGTTTACAATAAGTGATTTAAAATCTTAATCATCTGAGGCAGTTCACTTCTGCTTTTTCATGATAATGAAGCTTAGCACATGATATCACAATCATGAATTTTTGTAAAGCATACTTAGCTCTTCAGAAAAAGTGCTGGATTAAACCACCCTGCAGGCTGAATCCTTCTCTTTGAATAATGAATATAGTGCAGGCAGTGGCAAGCTTCTTTAGATAGTCCCATGAACCCTGCTAACGCAAAGGCCAGCCTCCACGTCTGTTGAGTCCCTGGTTTCTTTATCTCTACAGCCAACGGGGTATTTTTATTTTTTAATACTTTTCACAGCTAGGAATTACTCTCTGCCAGCCAACTAATTTCACAGGGACTATCCCAGAGCCTTTGGAAGGCAATGCTTTTGGTTGCTGCCTATTTCTTGTAGCTGGCCGGAATATAACAAGTTAGAGATATAAACAACAATTATTTCTTAGATGCAGGACGGAACAACAGTGGGGAAAAAAATGACTCAAGGACAGAAATCTCAGTTTCTTTAAAATACACTGTTCTGCCACTGGAGCTTTGTATCATTATTTTAGTCTTGGTTTACAGATGGATTTCAAACAGCTGACAATAGGAATTTGGAGTGGAAATGCTGATGGTCCATTATCAGTAGTGACAACAATGGGTGTGACTTTATTAAAGTTCTGTCAACTCTTGACTAGAATAGAAACAACCAGCTCAATCTCTCTTCCGCTCTCTCTTTATCTTAGCACTTATATCACACTCATCACAAAGTGTTACATTTTCCCTTGATGCCACAGGATGGGATTTCTCCTTGCTGCTGGAGCCACGTGGTACGCCGCAACCCTACATCCCGCCTACGGGTTGATGGCAGATCGTTATCGTACTAGCGGGAAGGTTGCTGTTGTAGTGTAGACATGGTCTACAAGTCAGCTGAAAGCTTTTTACTCCTTATTTAGGAAAAAAAAAAAAAAGCAGCACAAACCAAAACTATTCTACTGAGCAGCATCACCCGGAGCTATTCCTTGCAGCTATCTGCTGGCAATAAAAATTATGTGCTTGAACCCTTTAACAAAGCTCGAAGGTTGGCATAAATACCAATGAATTTACTTTTCAAGTTCTTCTCATCTGAGATACCATGATGTGCACTCGTTATGCAATTGAAAAGAGATGCCAAACAGGGTTTATTGGACCATATTTCCATCTCACTGCTGTGAGCACCATGAGTTCCCGAAAGCTCTGGCATGGTGAGGACAGTGTTTTCCTACGACAGTGACTATTTTTCATTCACCCCTCTGTGTCTGGGAGGGAAGCACATCTGGATGGGTGCTGGGAAAACAAATACTGTTTGTGGCAAAGGGAACTCATCTTGGAGATGGTAACGTGAATTAAAACTCATTAAGTATTGGAACTTGTTACAAAGATCAAACTGTATAAATTCTCCCTCTTGCTTTAGTGAAGCAGCTTTTCACCCTGTGCTTTTGCAGGCAAGCTCCCTCCACTGCAAATCTCCCTTAGCACTTTTCATTTCAACTGCAATACCAGCCATTTTCCCAACGCGTTGGCTTCTCTCATGGAGAGGTGGTTTTGTGAAGCTGATAAACATCTGCCTGAAAACCTGGTTGGCACAGCTGAACTCATTTTCAAGTGTGAACATGGGTGTGTAGAAAGCAATTCAAGTTTAACAAGGCATGATGCATGAGGGCATGAGAGAATATCAGTCATGATTGTGACCGAAATAAACCCGAGTGGCAGAGAGGATACAGCTCTGCTACAGCTACTGGTGTGTGACCTACCTGGACTGAGATCTTCAGCCTCTGGCAGGAGAGAGCAGCACATTAGCTCTACGGCTCTGCTGGCCAGCAGACGGCATCGCCCTGCCTGATATGTCGGTGACATGGCTTAAAAATCTCAGCTTCTGATTATTGTGAGATTCTATTTACTGCAGAACAAAACTACCCCACCACACTTACTTACCCTGTGGATTTCATGATTAGCTTTTCTATACTCGTGCTATGCCCAGTGTCTGTTGAATAAAAGCAAGCACACAGTAGGATTTCTATGGATCCCAGGAAAGATCCATTTCTTTGTTGGGTGATGCTTAGGAGTCAGTCAAACTCAAAACATCTGATGCCCAGATCTTATTATTTCAGCAGTCACTTAGCTCCTTTCCCACTTGTGTCTTCCATCATCCCTTCCCTGTGCTACTTACACAATGTACTCAGTGAAAATCGGAAATATTTGTTTTGCCTCAATGTTGGGTCTAGACAGATAATGACCATGCTCGACTCCATCAGTTAACATTCATTACTGAGCTACAGGCACCAGCCTCAGACCTTTCCCTCAGTCTTCCCCAAGGCAAAAGCCAAGATCCTGAGGCTCTCCTTGCCCAAAGGGATTGCCACATCCCAGCCCCAGAAGTTTTGGGATCGCAGACTAAGCATGCATAACTGTAAGCGTGTAATTTGCTTGGGGCTTCTTATTTATTGTCAGAGTGTCTTTTCGACAAGTCCTGCAGCTCCACAAAACTTAGGAATACCTGCAACTTCCCCTGCTGAAGTTTACAGGCATTTTAAAGAAGCTGGGCTGCACACAAAACAAAAGTCCCACACATAAATTGTTGCGCAAAATACTGAGGTTCCTACAGCTTACTGGAAACAAGTAGATCCAAAAGTAAAGAACAATTCCTATACCTGTATCTCTATGCAAAATGGGTACTATTACTTTTTCTGTGCCTTTTGAAAATGTAATAAAATGCATAAACTGTGCTTTCTATGTATTTTTTTTCTATAGAAACAGAGTGATGTTTACACAGCTCCACACTTAAAATAACTTTACTCCCTGTGCTGTTAAATGGCCATGGCCGGTACCACAGCATCCTTCCCCACTGACAGATGGGACTGTCACTATTTTCTTTTCCACTCAGTACCGTCTGGCACTGACTTCTTGAGAAGGTTCATGCTCTGAGAGTAATTTCAGGTCCATGGAGTTAATATGCAGCCTGGGTCATCAATATACATCTATTTCTATTTTCAGTATGTTTTCAGAGGGCCTTTCCCCAAAAGGCACTTTTTCACTCAAAAGGGATCACAGGTCTATTGAAGTCTGTGCTGCACTTCATTGTCAAAGGTCAGGTCAGCCGCTTGACCACGCTCGGTGATGCTGCTTAACGCCTCTGCCCTGGTCTTGGGGTTGGGATAGAGCCACAAGCTTTGAAAGCTCTTTTTACAAAGTTTTGTCCAGGCAAAGCTCTCAGGTTCAAGCTAACCTCTTTGTTTCTGAGTTACAGCAGCCCTATGTTTTGCATACAGTTATAGAAAACACAGGAACGGAGGAGATAACGCTACAGCGTGGGCCAGTTCCCATGACCCTCTATGCCTTCAAGCAGTCATTTACGGTCCTGGTTTTTTTTTCCTGGCCTTATGCTACAAAGCAGAAATGGGGTCAGGGAAGAATCTTTGATTTTAAGAGAGCAGAAAACTGAGGGTGTTTTCTCAGGGTGCAAAGGAACCTTTCCAGCTGACAAACAGGGCGATAACACAAGTTAATATGTTGGCACCGAGACCTTTCTGACACTGGAAATAAAAGGTGATAATTTCAGTCACTGTGAAAAGTTCATGTGGATACCTTCATCACGTGGGACGTATTACAGCGTAACCTCTAGCTGCAGACAGTGGCTATGCCTACCCTGGCTGTGACATATAGCTCCCAATTAGCACTTAAGGAAAGAGACTTTACAGACTGCACACTCACCTCTGCTCAGCCCATCCGGTCCCCGAAGGATTCGGCATTCTTCTATCTGGCCAAACGGAGAAAACATCACCCTGATATCATTCTCATTACACTTCTTCGAAACCATTCCTATGAACAATTTTCTGTCTTCCACAGCTAGAAGATAAAAATAATGAATGAGCAAAGGCCATTTCATCTTTTTCCTGTGATCAATGCTTCATTACCACATCAAACCCAGCTCCAGTCATGTGAGTCTGGCTCTATAACTGAAGACAAGTCCTAAGGCAAACACTTTATACTTACAACCTCCCTTCCCCCTTTCCTCCCCCACCCCAAATCTCTCATTTTTCTTTCTCTCTCTCCTTTTTCTAGTGGTGCTTGCTGTTTATATAACATATTAATTGGCTGCCTTAGTCATTCTGCATGTGCTTCCCCATCACAGCTTCTGAGAGAAGAGCACCCTCTGTTAGAGAGACTTTTAAAGATATCTTTGCATAGATTTCAATTTGGATAAATTCCCTCACCTCCCTCATGTATGAAAGAAACCATGACAGGGGTGAGGGTGAAGAAGGGATTGTGCACGTAATGATATGAGCTAATGAAAAATATTCCTGAGAAATGTTTTGAGAGAGAGGCTCCTATCTGAGCTTTCAATTTCAACCAACTTAATGCGTGGCACTCGAAAGGCAGATGTGTAACAACCGCTCTGGAAAAAGAATGCATTAAATTTTCCTGCCTTTTTTTTCAGACTGGCACAGCCCTCTCTCCTCCAAGAGGACACAGGCATATTCTAGGGCATCACTTTAACAAGGGGGCTGCATAATGCTTTCCCACAGCCAGATCCTTCGATTCATAATGATGCTGAGTTTGAAAAAAAACAAAACAAAACAAAAAACCAACAAAACTCCACCCATGAAAAAGGTGCTTTACCTGAATTATTGGTAGATTATTTCCTGCCTGCATGGTCACCAAAATCAGCAAAAGCTAGACTGCTGCAGCAGGATGCATGCAGTCCTGTTAATCAAACTCAAATTTACAGGTCTAAAGCTGGGGACTATTGTCAGAAATGAAGCAGGTCATCAAAACTTAATTCATCCTGGAAAGCCTTAAAAATGTTAACGCTCCCACCCATCTACATTAAACCAAAAATCTAAGTGCTTATTATACAGTATATACACCAGTGCTTTCTTCTCCTCTTGAAATGGCATGTAAATCCAATTCACTGTTAATGAGCAGACTGTCAGAGTTTGCAGGGAAGCAAAGAGAGAAGGAAAGCTTTACTCCAGAGAGTCTGCAGTGCACTTACGTATTTCTATTATTGTGCAAATTATTTTAGTAATGAAGTATATTCATCTCTGCGCTTACAAAAAAAAAAAAAGAATCTTGCCTTGCTCCCCAACATTCTCTCCTGTATTAGTACAAGTTTGTCAAATGGAATAAATTGCAGCTGAGGAAGAAGAAACTGTCCATTTTTATAGGATTTTATTTGTGTTATACTCCAACACTTCAAGTGCATTTAATAATTTCAACAATAAAAAGAAGAGGTTCATGTTTATTGATCATGAGAAGTGTTTGAAGTAATATCCTCCTTAGAATTGCTGACTTTAAAAAGTATTTGTAGCTTTTATACAGGTAAACATCAAGACTCTGCATTTTTCAGAATCCAAAACAGAGACCAGCCCCTACAATCCCACATTTTCACTCTACAAGCTTACAAGAAAATTGGCTTGAATTTAACACCCAGGAGAAGAAGTTTTCCTCAGCAGAGATTCTTCAAGACTCAACATTTTCATTCACACTTTATATTGAGGTTCCACATGCAGCTTAACCTTCCAGAAAGGGTTAACAAATGATGAATGCAGGGGATGAGCCAGTTATATATAGACCAGGAGCTGAATATGTGGGATTGAAAATAGGACCTGCAAGTTGGGAATTTTATATATATACATATGTATGTATGTATGTATATGTGTTTATATCTTACAATGAAACTTTATTTTTGATTCATAATATATAATTGGCCTTGATGCTGCTAATAATTATTTTAAGGATGGTAAAACTGAACTGCCTTGCTCATAGCCACAAGGAGAGTTTAGGTAGTCACTTTTGCTGGTGAAAGGATGCCTGTAACTTGGCTGCTTACAATTCCTATACTGCCTGGAGTCATCGCTTTGAGGAATGTCCCTGGCCAGCCTGTCCCCTCGACAACAGCCACACACTATGGCCAGGGAGCAGGAAAGAGCACGAGACAAGGGACCCAGCTGGGCTGCCACACACGGATTTCTCCAAACCACAAACCAAGAACAGGTTGGGGAAGCCTTGATGCCAAGCAGGGGTCCAAACATTGCCTTCTGCTCTGTGTTATGAACCCCTGCACTTCTGCCTGTGTGTCAGCCAGTACCAGCCAGTTTAAATTTGGGTTGATTTTAGGCTTGAAATACCCTAAGGGTGACTAGATCCAAACCCTCTCTTAAAAATAGCTGCTGGCTGAGTCGGACAAATGCCTGCCACACCATCCCAAAGGAGGTCCCTTGGGTCCTGCTTAGGTGCAAGAATGAAGACTCAAACCAGAGATTCACATGGAGATTCAAAAGAAATGAGATGCAAACCGGAAGGCTTTGTTTTAATTTTCCAAAGATGAGCAGATGACAAACTCCCCACCGGCCTTCTTCAGTTTCACTAGCAAACCTATAAATATGCCATTTAACTAACATGATTTGCAGGTTTTCAGCTTGAGGGTGATTTTATAGTAAATTAAACATCCAGCTCCCGTGTACTGTACATCTTAAAAATGCAGATTTCACGAAGAATGCTCAGAGTACAGAAAACATATTGATATGATGACGTGCTCTGCATTTCGTGCTATTAGTCAGTGCTGATCGGTGTTGGAAATTGCTATTCTTTTTTTTGGCTAGGGGCCCAGAATAAAAAACATTTAAAGGGACTATTGTCAGGATCAAAATGACACGTTTTCACTCCATCTGATAGAACATCTGATATTATTCGGCTGAAAGAGTTTTTAACGATATATTCTCAAGCAGAGAAAGGAAGGCTTTTGCACAGCAAGCCTGGCTGTCTGGATTTGTTTCTGCATTTTTGGTCAGCCACTTCTCTCCTTTCTTTCTAAAATGAATTCTTACCTGCCATGCAGGCATGGTTTGAGAATCAAACAGACAACAGACTGCAAGAAGTATGGGTCAAACATATTCAGAGGTTAGAAAACTTCCCTTTTGATCAGCCAAGCCTGCTGATGTGCCTGTGTGTGGTGGGTTGTAAAATGAGGCTGTAAAATGAGGAGCCCAGCGTTAAACACCAATGACCCAACAAAGCATCAAGATCCAGAAAGACACTACCTGCCGCTGGTTGGAGAAAGGATGGCAGTCTAAAGCCATCTCACCTAACTTTAGCCATCTGAAGTTCAGGTGTCCAGTTTTAGTCTCAGCTAAAATGTTGTCAGTTGGCTGTTGTCAATGCCAAGAGATCAGCTCCTCCAGAGAGTGACTGACCTCACCTCTCCCAGCAAGATGGGATGCTTCATTTCATGGGACCCTCTCCCTCACCGTTGGCAACAGATAGGGCTGTTTCCTTCCAGCCAGCTCCCCAAACTTGGTCATCGTGGTAACACACAGATGCCCTGAGCTCGAGCTGCAGGGACAGGAGGAGTAAGCGAGCTCTGAGGGACTGGACAAAGCTTGGGATCTGGAGTGCTTTGGGCAATGGAAGCAGGCAGGAGAAAGCTGGAGGGAAGGATAACAGGGGTCTGCACTTGTGTGTATACATCTCATCAGCATTTCACTGCTGCTTGGTAATTGTCACTCCCACACTAAGGGCAGGTTTCAGTAATTCAAAATCCATAAAATTAATGACTTTTTTTTGTGAGCATTTGGTATAATTATTTACGGACTTTACTTATAGGCCTAGTTGTACTTTCTGGCTGCTACTTTTAAAAGCAGCTAAAAGTAGCTTTTAAAAAGTAGCTTCTGCTGCTTTTCCTTTGCACCACTCTGGGGACATGAGGTAGATACAACCCTCTCTAAGCAGGTAGTAGGAAGGGGCGACGAAGCAGACGCACGAAGGAAGGTGTGAAATTGCACAGCATCTTGATGAAATAATTATGGGATTCACCTCTAATCCATCCAAACATATTACAAACACAAGTCAGCTGTGTTGCCCGGGCAGTCAGTGCAACACATCCAGAACTAAGCCTGCCGGATTTGGGGTAGGAATCTTTTGATCAAATGCAGGAACCCTGTGTGATGGAGACATCTGCTTTCAGACGAGATGCGTTGTTCTCGTAACTCCATCAAGATTAGCTCTGCAATCATAAGCAAGGGTGCCTAGGTATCTTGTTTGAAGCCAGAGAGCTACGGCAGCCATCAAAAGTTAGCTGAGAGGAAGTCTGCCCCTGCTGGGGATGCTTTTTTCAAACCGCCCTACATCTACTTGCACAATAAAATCCTGAAGGGTCTAATTTTTTAGCTTTACTCAATTTGCTTCAGTAATGAGCATTTCTCAAAGGCTGTATTAGATCGCTTGGGCTAACCCAGGAGAATAAAGGAGTAGAGATTATTTTCTGTATGTTACAGAAGAATTAAACCTTATAATTATCATGGGAAGTCTCCCTGAAGGTTCAACAAACTTTCCTTTTCTCTCTTCTAAACCCCAAAAATTCTGTCCTGAAAAATCAGTTATATCCCTTTATTCTACATTTTTGAGGAGTCCAACCAGTCAAAGAGTGCATTTTCCATCCAGAAGTCACCTTCTCTTTTGAGCAAATCAAGAAATAGTTAACGATGTATAAATGTTTGGTGTGGGTTTGTTGTTGTGGCTTTTTTTTTTTTTTTTTTTTTTCTGTCCAGAAGGGAAGAGGGGAAACCAGATTTTTTTATCCCTATTCGTAAGCCTGTGAAAAACCCTTGCACACAATCTGTCAAAGTCACACCTGGATCTGGAGCTGCCTGCATTAATTATCAACTTTTCTATGTGTTAGTGCTAACATATGGCATTTAATTACTCCGTCCAAATCGGCAAAGTTGTGCCACTTAGAATTTCAAAATTATTTCTTCAAGTTTTCACTAATAAAATAAATACAAATAAATCATAAGATCACTGAGCTACCCGCCCTCCCCTTTATTTTTAAACACAGAATTTTGTCACTTTCCCTGAAGTGGTGATGTTTTGATCCATTTAAGAGCATGCTGTCCTTAGGATATGCGCCTGAAAGTACTGACTGTATTCAAATCCTGATCCAAGAAACATCTAAGTATTTGGTAAATTGTAGCATGATAGTGGGCACAGACAACTTAGAGTCAAGCATGTGTTTGTGCGGTTTTCCGCATTAGAGTGCAGGAACCCCCCCTTTTTTTTTCTAAAAGGGAAAATATCCTTAAACAGATAAATACCATAAGTGATTAACAGTCGAGATGAATCTAGCAATGGTGGAGCCTGTAGAGCCTTGACACCATGCTTTTCTGTCAGGTAACCCTTAACTGAAACTTTGTGGATAGGTTAAAATAACCACACAGCGATATAGAGGTGGTCAGACTAGATGTAATGGGTGACCAGAACAGGACACACTACAAAATTCATCATCAGAAAATCTTTCAAGGATGTTACATTTGTCAACAATAAAAGCCTTTTCAGAATCCTCCCGGGTAGACAAATTAATCAGATCTAAAGCTAAGTCTTTCCTCATCGACTCTAGCTGCGGAAAGCTTGGTGGAAGAAATTAAGCTTTGCTTCATCTGCACGAGCAGAGAGACGAGTCAGACACATGAGCTGTTGTACGCAGGGAAGGAACGGAGATGGTTGTGTAGCAGCCACTCAGTTCCTACTCAAAGGAAAACAGATCTTCAGGTTGCTAATGAAGTCCTAATCCTGCAGAAGTGCCCAGGTACTTCATCAAATGCGTGCAGGAGGTGCCTCTTCCACACCCGTCTCCCAGTCTCCACAGGGTGAGCTTGGCCTCTTGTGCTAAGGGACAGGTTTGTGAAGTGACCCGTACACCTAAAGGCAGGAGCAGTGACAGAGAAGCATCTCATCCTGGTACTCCTAGGCTTGGATGCTCATTCAAAGCTTTTTGCAAGGGATTCAAAAGGGGAGGGGACATCTTATCCCACAGCAAATACTGTTCTTTGAAAACCTGTGTGAGATGAATGAGGGGACCTCTTCTTCCTCCCTGCCGAACTTGAACAGGTCTCTCAAGCCCTCACAAACATGTGCAAGCTCAGAAGAATTGTGATGAGTGTTCAACCTCTCCTATATATCTTTCAACAAACTATCTGAAAATTTGGACCAAGAGAATATCTTTAACCTTTTTGGAACTTGTGAAACACCACTTTCCCAATAAAATGTTGGGGGATCCTCCCACTACTCAGAAATCAAAGGGTTTCAAGCATTCCTCAAAAGCTCAAACTCTGTGAATAATGAATCCAAGATGCCTTGGCATGTTTTCTTTCTTTTCCCCTTTGAACTTACCAATCTGGTTGAAGAGGTAAAGCTTACAATTTGCTGTTGGCACAGATAATATACCTCCTCAGATGGATAGCCTGAAGCATACAGGAAACACATGCCAAATAGGCCTCCGCGTTCCCCATGCTGCTGTCATTTCTCTTTTGGCTCTCCAAGCTGCCTGCAAACTCTCACCTCCTCCATGGGTTCCACGCCTACACTCCATCTTTCTGAGGAGTTGTACCATTGTTACCATCATCATGGTATTAGTTTGCCTTCTGTTTCCCCAGCCATTAAAAAAGAAGAGTTCACCACCCCCAGAACATGCCTACCAGAAGTACCTGCACCCTCTAGGAGTCTACATTTAAAAAGGTATTTAATTTGACAATTGCAACCGCTGTTTTCCCCAAAATACAAAGAAAGGGGAAAAAAAAAGAAAAAAAAAGCCAATCTCTCATTATTTTCATGGTAGGGATAGGTGGAAGAAAATAAGAAAGTATTCCCACAGTGCAGACCGGAGTATCATGCAGATAACCTTGATCAGTGAGGAGCTAACCTATCCTGCTTTCCAAGCAGGCGCGATTAGCAGAGCAAGACAGAATTTTCACAGTTCCCCATAGCACTCTGCCAATACGTTCCGTCTCACTTAGGAAGAAAAACTTCAGGTGATAAGTAACTCATTGGGAGTCTATTTCGGCCGATTGCCTCTTATTTTTCTAATTTGCCAAGGAACTTGAGGTGAAATTTATCTTTAAAACAAGAACCTATAGAGGCTATTCTATTTTGCCCACTGCAAGCACAGTAAATACTAGGAAGTAGAGTTTGGATTCCAACAGCAACATTCTCCTTGACTACAGTGATGCTTGAAAAGTTTGGTCGTCCTGCCCACGCATGCGCCTTGGCTTCTCTTCTGAGCGTTCAAAGAAAGCAACAAATCATCATGGCCAAAACTCAACTTGAAAGACACCACCACTCCCTTACAAATGGGTGACGGCTCAAATTTCCTGTGCTTGTGGCCAGTTTTGTTTTAGAAGTTGTCATAATAGGAAAGCTAGCATAATGTGAAGTTTTAATTTCCTTCCAAACTTTATAATCCTTGGAGAAGCCTGAAAATGGGATGCACTACAATTAGCAAAAAAAAAGAAGCCTTAAAAAAGCCTTGCGGAGAGATTTAGAGCCCAATCATAATTTACATTTGCAGGTATGTAGATCTCTAAGTGCACGGCTTCTGCCCTGATTACTAATTAATGAGGTGCAAAGATGCCTGTTGGAGGAACCAGCTCTGATTATATGGGCCTTATGGGAAAATGAAGCTCTTGCAATCTAAGAAGGCAGATGATATCTTTAACATATATTTTAGAAAATTACAGGAACAAATCAAGGGGCAAAATATACACATGTATATATTTTTAAAGAATCACACACAGCCAGGCTGCGTTACCATCCGATTATCTTATTTCCTTGAATATACCAACCTGGCATGTTTAATAGATTTAGCATGCTGTCTATTTTGCATGTCATATACATCCACTTAGGCAGTACCCTAGTATTCTGAATGGATATTACTGTCATTATAGCATTCATTTTACAGTCGTCGAGAGGAATAAGTATACAGAGAGCTGCAAGGTGGGTTTCCCAGATCAGAACCAAGTATATGATTAAAACCTACATTTGGCTCAGATTCAGAACAGTATCATTGTATAAAAAGGAGGTTTAGGCAAATGTTTAAGGCCCATCAGCTGCTTACATGGTTTGTTAACATGGGAATGTTTTTGTTTCTTTTCTTTTTTATTTTCACCATTAAAATTTCATCTCCATCTTTTCACTATCAGGTTCTCCTGCATCACCTCGCTGCTAGGAGAACATGAGGGAAAGACTTGTATAGCAAGGCAGGCCGTGATACGCAGTGGTACAAGGAAGACCATTTTTCAGAACACTTTCTTCCTTCTTTAAAGCAGTGGATAGATGGAAGTTCAGAGCAGGTCAACTTCTTCCCCAATATGTCAGGTGTAGGGAAACTGCCTCATATCATTTTCCCCACACAAGGAGTAAAGCAAAAACTCTTGCGATGTTGTGTTTGCTTTAGTTTAGAGAGAGTCACAGTTAAGGAAAAATAAATTGAGCACATACCATTTGACTTTTCACTATCTGCGGGTTTCATCTGAATAGGATGATGCATCTAAAAACAGAAATGAAAAGAGTAAGGCAGGTTGGATAGTCACAAAAAATCAAGAATCATGTTTTTAATGAAGGGCTAAAAAGATACATGATTAATATTAAACATGTTGAAATTATATAAATTCAAAGTAACACTGTAGTATAGGCTTTTAAGAAAAAATAAAATCATAAAGGAACATTTTATAATGAGGAAGATTAAGAAAAATAGATCATTGGGCCCAAAGGACTCATATAAAACTTTAATTTGCTATCTCTAGTTTCAAAAGGCCTCTAAAGTTACAGCCCTCATTAGTTTATGGCATGCTTGGTTTCTGTTTTACCAAATTTTTTTCTTTGAGCTCAACCACTGCCAAAGCTGAGATGGAATTTTCAAGTAAATTAAGAGCTAGCAAGCATTTCAAACATACTCAGAGGAGTTGAGTTTGACAAATGAACTTTGCTTGCAATTAAAAAAAAACATGTGCTGATTCTTTCAGGACTGAAGAGGAAGAGACTTGTACTTCCTATAACTGTTTAGTATCTCATCTTTTTTCTAAGAATACATTATGCATTCATTCATAAAGCTTCTGTTGCAACACAGCACAATTCTGGCTTCCATAAAACCTCCTAATACTTTTTCCTTTCCAACCTCTTCCTCCATTCACGTTCCTCTTACTGCAAAAGAAAGCAGTCGCTGTGCGCAGCACGCTATGCTGAGCATCGCATGGCATCCTACCTCGGCACACTCGGTATGGTGTGTCCTCAGCTTTCATTACTAAATGATGCCCTCCCCACATTGAATTGTTCATCGCTCTAAAAAATTTTTTACAAACAGTCTTTTCTATTATTTCAGGAATAGCAGCGCTGCAGCAGTTGATCTCCCTCTGATCAGAGCGCGTGGCGCTTCCACTGGACGTTGGTTATAGCCAGCACTGCGTCCACTCTGATGGTTTCAGGGAAATTTTGTTACAGCACCTCAAAAGCCTTCCGAACTGACCTCATATTGAGTTTCAATGCGGGAGACATTTACGCTTGCAAAAAAACCCCACTTTTATTTTCTTTCATAGCACTCTGCAGAGTTGCTGGGATTCGACTGCAGAAACCCTCCAGCAGCAGCAGGGCCACTGCCTTTTCTCTCCTCAGCAATTCCTCACTGTCTCACGTGAGCAGGTAAAAAAGCTATGCTCCTTCTGCTTTTGTATCATTTTTCAGTACAGCAGAGCTGAGCATTGCCTGAAAATGTCAGAGGCAATTTCTTTTTTTTTTTTTTTTTTTTTTTTACAAAAGAATATTACGGCAAACTTCAGGAAACAAAAACAGGAGAGAACATCCATGCACCCTTACCAAATGTGCTTTCAAAGGACCACAGAAAAACAAATCTGCATTGCTTTTGGTGGTGTCACTTAACCTCCAGGGACACAGTTGCTAGATTCTTTAGAAAACATAAAATATTGCTGTGAATGTTTCTCAAAGATTTACTGGAAGTCCAGAGCGCTCCCTGGCCCTGTAAATCGATGCATTCCTTGCACGCCTTGCAAAACTCCCCACTGCGCCCTAAGGAAAAGGCAAAGCCACAAGGTGGATGTAGTCCCCAGGATGCATAAATTTGCTTCACTTTTAACAATTCTGTTCTCTTTGAATCATTTGTTTCCCAAATGGACTTTAATAGTCCAGCACTTGTCTGCCACCACTCTGATTCGATCTAATTTATAGAAAAAAGGGAACTTCTATTGTACTCCATCTTCTTTAACTAGTGCTTAACATTTCTCCCGGCATCAACAATACATTGGGCACTGCAGGAGACTTTAAGTTCATGGGAATGTGATGCAAGCATGTCCACTTAGCAAGAAAAAGTGAAAGAAGAAAAAAAAAAATGTAACTTGCTCCTTGAGCCTGCTGGAGGTATTGACGTCTCTGCGGAGCAACAGAATGGTGAGAAAACAGAGGAAAGAAAATTGAGTATTGTGAATTTGGGAATATGCAGGTTACAGAAGAAACACCAAACCCAGACGGTTACACAGACAGAGAATCTATCGCTCTATCTAGCTGCACTTATATGTCCCTAAGTGGAGATATTTTGAATAAAGGCAATTTTACCAGCAATAAAACCCTCTCACTTTTCAAACTGCCTGAGACAGAGAAGCCAAGTGTAGACCAAATTCATGTGGAGAAGTTATTTTTGCAGCCCTATGATCACAATATAAAAATCAGTGTTACCTGACAAACACAGTTACCACATCAGAAATCATCCTCTCATGTTATGCATAATTACCCCAAGTTCATTAAGTCAGTAATCTGTTATGTTGGCAAAGCAAGAGCAAGACTTAAGAAGATGCTTCAGCTGGGTTTTGACTTGATTTTAGACGTTCCTGCTAAAACCCCATGTCCAAACTCTCTCTGCACCAGCAAGCCGAAGCCAGGAGTGATGCCATTGTGCTTAAAAAATATATATATCAGTGCAAAACTAATAAAAGATTCAGATCAGGCCTGGAGGTTTTAAACCACAGAATACCCATGGTAAAATGGATGCGATACACAAACATGGCTTCAGCGAAGGGGAAGGTGGAAAAATACGTTACTGACAGTTTGCTAACATGAGAGGGCTCGTGTTGAAGCTTGTTTAACCCTGACCATCACCAATTGATACGTTAACAACCTTTAACACTAGATTCAATAAAACATGCCATTTATAACCTGAAATGGGTTTTCCAGAGTCACTGGTTCGCATCTCATTATTAAACTCATTGCTGACCTCTAGAGACAACTGCCGTGACAATACATATTATAAGCTCTCTACCCATAAAATATTTAAAAGTAAGTGTAAAAAAGAAAAGAAAAGAAAAGAATGAATCTCAAAGAAGTGTGCAGTGAATAAGAAAATTAAAGGGGCAGAGACAAAAGCTAAAGAGGTACTATCCTTTCACTCTACGAGGAGCAAAAAAGAAAATAATCTGTGCGGTTTATATCTTGCTTGTATAACTGCAGGCTATAAAATAATAAAATAGCTGTGCTTTCTGAGGCCCTCCAAAAGATTATAGATGATATAAACCTGTTTCAAATTAGATGCCACCCACTAGAATCATGTCATCTACCGAAATGAAGGATTTCATGTCTTATCAGAAAGCTGTTATTGTAGCTATACATCACAAAGCCATACACTTATGGATCTCAAGGTAAGTGATTTCTCAGTATGTCACATTGTCACACAGAAAAACAGGAAGCATTTTCTGTGCTTGAAGAGGGTTTTGCTTATAAAAATAGAGCATTTATGAACGCACAGTTGCAATTAAGAAATAGGCAAGAGTGAGAAAACGAACTGCAGTAAATAATTTATAGACATTAACATCATCCTGTTCCCAGACCTTACAGTAAGAGAGAACATCGCAGCTCTCAGGCAAGTTCTTGCTGTGTGCAGGCAGCTTCTCCCAGTAAGCACCGTGAATGGGGACATCAAAACCAGACTGGAGCACGGGCTGTAAGGAACAACCTCTCCTCGGCAATATTTTAGAGAGCTCTACAGTTGTGCAGCCAGTAACAGCACGACCTACCTTCCTCTAAGTGCTCTCTATCCATAGGTCTCCAAACACACCATCACCACTGTTTTACAGCCCAGAGCAGGCAAATGGCTGTTGCCTGAGGTTTTGCGGTGCCTCGCAGCAGCGCTGGCAGCAAAGTGGAGGCTCCATCCGCTGCCTGCGCTGTCACAAAGGCCACGCAAAACCCGAGGCCAAGCACGTCGCCGCTGCTCCTTGGGTGCATCCCAAGCAGGGGTGGCTGATGTGGCCCACAGGAACCAAAAGGGAAAGAAATCCTGAAAATCCCCCTGAAATCAATAGGAATCTGGTTGTTGGCTATGTTAAGGGCAGCAGCAGGACTGAGCCACAGCCTGGAATCACGATTGACTTGTTACATCTTTTGTTCCCCTTCTTTTTCTTGAGTACATCCCGCCGTATATAAATATAACTTCATTAGAGAAAAAAACACAGCTGAGCAACCCAAAAACCTCTCAAAGGCATGCATCCCCTCCAGCTTTGGAGCCTCAAAGTCATCTTTTTGACAATAATAATGCTACCTATTTACATTCCTGTCAAAGCCATGTGACATCTGCATGGGAGAAAACAAGCCGGCTAAGAGTCTATTTCTGGCAAAAATATTGCAAGGAAATTAGATTAACCTGGGTGGAATTCTATCTGGGAATTTGGAGTCTGTCGTGGTGATTAAGTCATCATTTCTGTCAGATTACTCTAATCGGCTGTCAAATACGATTCCGCAACCCCATCTGTAACTTGGCATCCTCGTTATTCAGTCGATGTTACCTTCTGTATACAAAACAAACACCAAACAAGGAGGTGTGTGCAGCCTAGCATTTAGCAGAGTCATTAGCTGTGATTACTATTGTGTGCTCGCACATTGCACAACATGATCAGCTTACGGCTTGTTTTATTTAGTCAGGGGATGCTTCAAAGCAGGTGTAATCTTAAACCCGGAGCGCTAGGGGTGTGAATGGGGAAGAACTGTCTCCAGGAAAGACGGAGCATGGGATTGGCACATCCTGAGTCACCGCTGCATCACTAGCGATTGCTTAAATCTCGTTTCAGAGTTGTCAGTGTATTTGGTGGAAAGGCTTTTGGGCACCTGCTTTCCATCCATTTTTTGAAGAGAAATGGGCACTCAGATGTTCTAGGTTGGCTAAAGACTTCCTGCAAGCAGTAATTTCTGTGAGTGGAGGAAGGTTTGTAGGCTGAGGCAGCCGACACTCTAAATGATCTGTATCAGTTGGTTTAATAAGAGGTATTTTGTTATATATGGGAGTATGTTTGTCTTACAGAGGATGTTGGTGATTAAAAAGCAGGAAATGCCTTTCAGTGAAGATGAAGGAGCTGATGGGCTCAATTTGCTGCAGCTGTGTTGAGTCTTTGAAATTCAGGTGCCCTCAGCACCTCCAAAACTCTGGCCATGTAATTAGACTATGAAAAATTGTTATTTTATGGTCCATTGCAAAAACACCTTCATACATTATTATTACACCTATCTGCAGCTCTTAGTCTCCGTTCCTGCCAATGCAGACTGCACACACCTCACTCCCATCATTCCTCATGCCTTGAGGAAAAAAACCCACTCGTCAAGAAAGGACCCCAAATGCACATTAACTTGCCCATGCCTTCACCTATGTTAGTCAAAGACCATCTCCTAAAGTCTTCTGAAGTTAAGCATAGTGTGAGTTTACACCATGGGAGTTTAGGGGGTGTGTGTGGAGGATGCTATCCATGACTCCTCACTCCTTACCATTCCTCTCGTCATCTTTCTACAACCCTTGAATCCCTTCAGCAGATTTCTAGAGCTCTGAGCCCTCTTTAGACCTGTCCCCTTCTTCTCTTCCCTGTCATCTGCCATAGCTATAATTTTTTCAGCTTATCCCTCACCTGTCACCCTCACAGACCACATCATGTGGAAGCACAACACAAAATTGAGCTAAACCTTCCCCCAGGCAGCGGGTAAATTTGAAGAACTTGGGTTACTTGGGTAACATCCAAACCAAACAAACTGCAATGGGATGAAATGATGACAGCTTGCATGTATCTTGTCATTTCTAGCACTTTGGGACTCACTTCTTGCTAGCATCGATCATTGTGAGGCCAAAGGGGACTTCCATCACATTTTATACATCTTGGAATTGTAAAATGGCAGGAGAGAATGTGGGAGAGAGAAGAAGAAATGTCAGACCATAATAAAACCCTAATATTCTTCTTCGGGGAAGGATTCTAAATCCACAGACTTTTTGGAACCAATAGGAAAACCAAAGAGGAAGAAAATACTAAGGAGCAGCAGGGCCAGGCTAAGGGCATGGGAGAAGCAAAGCACCCAAAGAGGCACCAGCATGAAAAATGGTGGGAAAAATTTAAGTTAGCCTAACTCTGGTCTGGGAATGAATTTAAAGTTTTCTCCAAGCTTCTGATCCAATTACTGAGTACAGCTTAATTGGATCAGTAGTCCAAGGAAAAGAAGAACCCAAATCTCTACCTGCCAGGTTCCCAAACACCTTCACCAAGTCTGGAAGTCAGGAAGGAACGTATTGACCTACCAAAGGACTGAGGGAAGAAGAGAAAATGGTCCATGAACATCAGAATTGAATGTTTTCCAGTGTCTTCAGAGATCATTGTTCTTCTGATTACATGCAAACACCTCTATGCTCCTCACCACCAGCTCCTCGTTTCAGCTCTTAGCTCCCAGGTTTTTCAGTTGGATCCTTTCAGAGGAGCTCTTGAACATATTTCTGACATCACTTCAATGCCAACTGATGTTGTTTTTTTAAACCCTTGTGACTCACAAGTAATGTAAGTTTCCCAGAAGTGAAAGAGGTGTATTTTCCTGTCGAAGAGAACTGTTTAGAACCACTTCTCTAGGGTCAAACTAACTTGAATTACACACTCAATACCTGGCTACAACTTCGGGGAACTTCTCTGGGAACCAGGGAAAGTCTCTGAGGCCAAATGAATACTAGCGAATAAAAGAGGCAAAGGACTGCTCTCTGGCTCTTAAAGAGAAGTGGCATGGCATGGCTTGCTTTTACACAGCTACACTTCTCCTTCCTCTCAAAACAGGATGCCCTTGTCCGTACTGCCTAGTGGGAACCATGTCTAGCCTATGTTATTCCCCCAAATACACCCACACACTGGGCAGGGAAGTGCTAACCAGCACTGAGACCAAAGCCGTGCTCCTGCTGGCTTTGCCAGAGCAGGCACAGCTTTGGATTCCCAGTATTGGTTTAAGTCATTTACTTTATTCATGGGTGAAAGGAGCACAAACATGCATCCACAACATCAACTCTCACAAATGAATGCAAAGCAGTAGCTGTAACTGCCTGAGCGATGGCACAGGCAGAAGATTGTTTGCTGTCATCCTTTCATAAACCCCAATTTAAGGGATTTAAACTGTGTTAGTACTCATACCATTTTAGTAGCAGAAGAATGTAATGGGTTACTTGGCCTCTTAGATTACTATCAGACACATATATATGTATATGCATATTTTGGAGAGAGAGCGAGAGGGAAAGAAGCAGGGAGGGGAGGAGGAAGGGAGAGAAACAGAAGAAAATGAATATTGCTGGTGGGTGCCAAATATAGTTCAAGCAGTAATGCGTAACATTATTATTTTCTATTTAGAGCACAGAAACAAGCATATAGCTTGCTTCAAACAAGTTGTTTCTTTTACCAGAGAACACTAAAACTGCTGAAATTCAATGACTTTTGGAAGCTTTCCAACTCAGTCATTTGCAATCCACTACGCTTCGTGTTTTAAATTCAAGTTAAATTGAACATTAGCTCAAGAGACTAAAAACAATGTTGTGCTTTAAAATAAGAATAATAATAATAATAACAATAATAATAATATTCTAGTGATCCCTTCCGCAGTCACCCCCGCATCCTGCTGTACTTTTACTAATTAGGCTGTAACACTTAGTCTGCCTTAAAAGTTGTACCCTCATATAGAAACAAAAAGTTGTTGGTCTTTGAAGTTATAACTCCACTTCCTAATGTACAAATAACTACTGTTGCTCTGTTAGCAGTTCTACTCCATTTATTTAATTCCTTCCTTTCTTACCACCCACACAAATGGCAAAAACTCCAGGACACAAACGGAGAGGAGATAAGGAAGGGGAGGTATGACCAAAATTTCTCTCTTCAAAATCACATGGAAACCAAAGTGATTAACTGTCTTTTCTTCAAACAAATGAGCCTTTACAGAACCTATTCAATCCTAAAAATAGACATTAAGTGGGATTCTATATCTTGTTGGGAATAATGCCTTGGGGAGATTTTGTATCATCCATGCTTAAAAAGCAAACCCATTAGACATCTGAGCAAAACACCAGATATTATTTTAACAGCAAGGGTTATCCATCTCATCTGCAGTGGCAATAACTTTTGTTGACATTTTGCCAGTTGAAGTTTGCATGCCAATGGTTTTTCTTTCCCCTTTGCTTTAAAACGATAAGGCACAGAAAGGTAAGTCTCTCCATGACATTAATTGACTGAATTTTAACACCCATTCAAGGTAACTGTAAGGAGAAAAAATTACTGCCCACGTTTCTGAGCAGAAAATGAAGCGCAGTGAAGCGCTGCCTTGCCCAGCATCATGCAGGGAGGCCCGGCATGGCCCAGGATGACTATCGGATGGGAAGTAGCCGAGCTGCCCGCGCCGCAGCAGAGCCGGAGCTCCTCACGCTCTAATTGATTTCTCCTCCTAACACCACTGCGAGCTGGTTACTGCTGCTGTCTCTTTCTATCAGAAAGGAAGTTGCTGGGGGAAAAAAGGCATAGAGGCAATACGTGATTCATCTGGAGTTATTCCACAACTGAAGCCAAGTCTCTCAAGCCAAAATCTTGTAGCTTTATCACCAGGTAAGACATTAACGAGTGGGTGTACTCCACACAGGCAGATTTTTTTTACAGTATTACTCCCCAGATACCCTATTCAAGAAGTAACATAAGAATCTGAAGCAGTGATCCAGGACAGCTGAAGGAACCAAATGCCAGCCAAGCTGTTGTGGTTTGGGATCTCAGTTAATATCTAACACAGCCTCGCACTGTGTTGAGTGGCTTTGCCCAGCATGACCTAAGATGCCAGGACTCATTTCCCAGCATGACACAAGCCTTACAGTCAATGTCCCGCTGGACATGACTCAACTGTTCTGAAGCCGTTCTTTCTTCCATCTCTCTAGTTGGGTGTTGGCTTCCAGAACCCAACAGGAGGTTGAGACGTAAAAAGGAGTACTTTTCCTGCAAATCGAAGAGCACTACCCCTCTCCACCCCCCAGGTTAATATTTAGAAAACAGAACAAGAGCAAAGCCAAAAGACGTTACCTATTATCTCATCTTCTATGAAAAGTCTTTCCACCTCCCATGGGAATGAAACAGAGGTCCCTTAACCATGCCAGAAGGGAAAGGCAGCACAGCAGAGTCTTGTGATTACTTACTTGAGTGATCTGCAGAGGTATATTGCACATTTCTTTTTGCAAAAGTCAAATCCCCTGCTTAGGCAGCACTGACTCCTGAGGGCATGCTCAGGGACGTTTGCCCTTCTCATTTATAACTTCAAGAGCTTTGAAGACTCAAGACAATGTTTCCATCTTAAAAGAAATTCTCTCCTGCTGCCAAATGGAAACATTCAAGCGGCTCAGGCTGTGGGCACCATTTTAGGGTGCTAATGTTTGAGCCTGCTGCACATGGAACTCCTCCCTTTCCACATCAATGGCTCTGGTTCCACATCAACATCTAGGATGACTTTTAGAAATGGATCAAGAACGCAAAGCAGTCCTCTGCTGCCTTCTCTCCCTCCCACAAAAACACAATTTAAAACAAAACCCAAAGAAATTCACTTTTAGGCTACTGATGATAACCATGAAGAAATTTAGTTTAAATGAAAGGCTTTTAAAAACATGCAGTGGCTTTTGTAATGCAAAACATAAACTCGGCTGTGACTGAGGGCACAGCTGCCAGGATACTAGGTGCTTGTTTTGCAGAAATTTTATTTTAAGATTTACGCCGTTCTGTGCTTGCATGTACTGTCTCCTCTGTGAACTACGCTCTGGGAAAACACCATGTGATTATGCTCAGCAATATCCCCTGCCTTTGCCAAGCTGAAATTCAGGAAATAACCCTTTAAAGCGAATGACCAGCAACAGCAACACTTCAAAAAGGCAAGAAAACATAGTCACGGGCTCCTCCACTTCTTTCACAACGTTATCTTATCTCCACTTATCTTCTCCATTTTTGGCTTTCATTCAGTAAGAGAGAAACCAGCCTCAACCGCTCCCTCAGTTTCACATCACAGATTTTTCTGTTCATTCATTAAGTGGATCTTCTGCCTGAGTCAAAGCAGCAAAAGGCATGCAAAAAGCAGCATGGAGGGTCACCTTGATCGACAACACACTTGGTCTCCTCTTCTGATAGAAACTGGAGTCTGCTGTTTGGTACAAAACTCAAATTCTAGGCTACAGGACTTTTTTTTTTAATGTAAAGATTTTTAAAAATTCTTGTTGGAAAGCTTTCATATTTGCATCACAATGTACCAGCAAGAACATCTTACAGCTAAAAAATGTGATTGAGGTAGGTCTAAAATAAGACCCAAAAGCATCGAAATTACAACTTCTACTGAAATTCTACCTTTTAAATTAGAGCAAAGGATTGATTTATAGAAACAGTTGTCACCAATGATATGGGGGCTGCTGCCGTTTTCACTTAGCAAAGGTGCAGAGCAGTTCTGAGTCCAGAATACACGTGTTGGCTCACAATTCCCACCTCTCCAGCCGTCAGTCAGGCAGTCAAATTCCTCCCTGTTACCAAACACAGACTATTCCAGACTTCTTCAAAGGTGAGATACGAGCCCCAAACTACTTGTCAACATGTATGCCTCTTTAAATATTGCAGGGAATAGCCAAAGCATTCAGGTAGAAAAGGGGTTTGAATGAAGATGTCAAAACTCCTGCTCTCCTGACTGAGATAAGCTGGGGTGAGCAGCACAGTTTTATTGTTTAACCAGCAGAGCCATAATATTTTGCTCCAAATGAGGATATGGCTCATAAATTCTATTTAAGCTCTCCATGAGCTGAAGTTACAGGATTTTTCCACAACTATCCAGTGTCAGCATCCAAATAAAAGCTCTCAGTGTTATGCCAATACGCTGCAGTGGCGAAATAATCTGGCTGTGGACAGAGAATGAAAAAAGATACCTCGATATTTGAACCATCTATGAAAACAGAATGTTACTGCAGTCTCCAGCCACGAGCATACACAAACACACACCGTCCACAGGAAAATACGAATGTCTGGTTGTGTACACATACAGTTACAAACAGTAGTAAGAATCACATTAAGTAACCATGTCATTTTTAACCACCCTTTGTATGAACTCATTCTCTTTAATTTTTTAGCATCTCTGTAGCTAATGTGCTTTGCCAGTGCTTTCTTTGGGATAAGGAAAACATTTTTTATTCATATGAAACATGCAGTGTACTTTTGTAATGCTAATCTTGAGGAATTCTAATGTATTCAAATATTTCCCTCAATAGGTGCTTGGGAAGTTAAACAAACAAAAAAATAAACGGACAACACTAGTGGAAACATATATTTTTGAAGATTGAGTCAGTTCCAGCTGGCAGTGGTATTTGGACCGAGCTGTGATTAAGCTTTCACTAGTAAAAGGGACAGTATCAGGAACAGCAAGGCCAAAATCAACCTGCCTCCACCCTTCTGCAAAGCTCTGAACTAGCATCTGACCCCACATACGAACCTTAAATGTATTTTTCCAGAGACTGGGCCCCTTGCTTCTTTTGAAAAAAGCACCAACATGCTTTATTCAGTGAGTATAAATGTCACTACATGAAAAAGCTTTCTTCTTACTTACTCTTATATTGCTATTCTACTCAATTAGAAATTTTCTCTGCGTTGTGCCCCATGAGTGACTTCTTTATGTGTGACTTGCCTAAAGGTCAAAGAAATCTCTTTGCAGAGATGGCTTCAGGTGGAACAGCTGGAGGCCACGGAGAGCTGTCAGGAAAGTCCTCTGATAAAACTAACAGAGCTAAAACTCTTACCTCATTCACCCTACCTCTCCAAAGGTAGCATTTGGAGCTACTGGTAAGTCTTGAACTCCCGGTTTCTTGGCGTATGGTATTTTTTCTGAGCGGGGCAAATGCAGCCTGAGGGCTGTTGCAGCTTCAGTGAAGCTAGCAGAGGGCCAGGAAAGCACAGGGGAAGACGGCATGGGTGCAGAAAAGAAATTTTCTCTAAGTCACACCCTCTATTTTTGGCTCTCATGTCAACAGGGAGGAAGAGAAGTGCCAGACATGAGAGCTGTAAGCTATCAGGCCACTTTTAAACTGGGCTAAATCCATGTCATTCTTTGCAAATTGAATAGGATCACAAGAGGCAAAGGGACACGCCTGCCTGAGCAACCCTCGGAGCCCTCCAGACACAAGCCTATAAGCACAGCATTAAAACTGACTGTGGCACACACTTACCAGTATCTTTCTTTTTGGTTAATCATATGCTTTTGTACAAATAGGAGGATTCTATATTCACACAAGCATAGCAATTTCTTTCACTTCTTAGCAATTGCAGCAATGAGAGATGAAAAAATCCAGTAGCTCATGTTGAATGACTTAATGCCAATACAGGATTACTGTCTATCATATATTTTCTAATTCCTTCCTTCCCCAAATGCCCGTAAGGATCGGGATTTAATTTTGTTTCTTTTAGAAGATTATTCTAATTGGACAGATACTGTTTTTTCCTGATACTTGATCTAGTTTTATTTTACTTCTTACGCTGGTAAATCCTCAGTTCTGTGTACAATCAAAAATAATTCCCATTTTTCACTGGCGTTTGGGCAGTACTTGTCCCTGGAGGAAATAAATGCACCATCTACATCCATGCTGCTGTGGATGCTTGGTGAGGTACTCCCGCAACAGCATTTATCCTCTCTGTATTCCTTGCAATATTTGAAATGAACATACTGTATAATAACACAGCACATTTTCCTCTAAGGTATTGTCATGAATTGGCCACAAAATAATATTAGTCGCTGTCTGGCGGATGCTTGCTCAAGTGATGGTCTAGAACACAAACTCCCTTCAATCATTTGAGCCATTCACAGCTGAATGGAAATATAAAGGTTTCACGTACCTCACATCTCTGCATGAGGCTGTAATCCCATTGAGAGATCCTGGCAGTGGTAAGGAACACTAGAGTGTTTTGTTTATTTTCACAGTGGATTTACAAGCTTCACTTATGGAGGTACCTGACTTTCAGTTCTTAGCTTAAAACTAATCTTATCCTCTGATTAGCGTCTTACTTTCCACAATCTTATTTTCTTCAACCCAGAATCCTACGTTCTCTATCTTGAAATCAACGATAAGACCCTATTCATACTTTCTTAAAGATCGTTACAGACTTCCAATTATTCCTTTCAGACACAAGCCTTTTTTCTTTTTCTCTGTTTTTTTTTTTTTTCTCTTGTGTTTCTCCTTCAGAAGAGAAAATTTCCGCTTGCTGCAACTTGTAATGGTAGAAAGTGGGATTTGGTGAGCCTTCCAAGAATGAATGACAGAGGCAATGTATTCATGAGATTCCCTGATACATTGCAAATTCCATTTGCAAAGAAGCAAAGTTGCTTATTCTAACCCTTGCTTGTGTATCCCCCCCCCTCCTGCGACGGCAGATAGCCCATCTCCAAGTTACAATAGGGCGAGAGCTGGGATTGACTGCAGACTGCTTTAATGCTACTCTTAATGACAACTTGTGAAGATTAGGAAGTTGTCAGAATCAGATAGAAGCAAAAGCTCCAGCTTGCTTTGTGAAGTCAGTCTGAATTAATTAATGGGTAGCTTTCCTTTGATATCGCTTTGATATTTGGCTGCAGCTGGATAAAAATCAACCACAAAGGAAGCTACATTTTGTTTACCACTGCTTAAGGCTCTGTTTAGTTCAATTTTTGTTTTTTTCTTTTGCAGTTTTTGCTTTTTTAGCTTCCCTGGCACAAGGCAATAGAGACAGGCTTTCGCTAATAAATGGAGTTATGGTGGCATGTTTTTCAAGGACAGCTTCCCTCTGCTCCCGGAGATACTTAGGCTCCATTCTGGGAGCAAAGCCACTACTGATTTCAGCAAAGCTGCAAGTGAAAAGATGAAGAGTTCCAAAAGTAAGACAAATATTAGCCTTGCCCACTCCGGTACTGCTTTCCCTGTTACAAGGTTTTTAACACTTTAACGATATTTGCTCTCTGTTTTAGAGGGTGCGATCACTTGCTCCATACACGGACAGCCTGAAACACAAGCTCTACAGTGAGGCGTCTTCCTCAGCTTTTCAGGGTGGGAATCCACAGCCCATTTTAGTGTTTTTAAAGGTTTTGGATGCCTACTGTGACAATCAGATGACCACGTCTGTACCCCAAAGAGGTGCCTGCACCCAGGTGAATCCCTGAGTATTTCTGGCAGCCCCAGTGACCCTGCGGGCAAGAGGAGAAAGGATCGCTCTGCACACCACAGGGGAAGAGCAGACAAAGAAGTGGCTCTTCCAACTAAGCTGATGAAGATGATGATTTCTTGTGAAGAACAAGCAGAAAATCAATTATCTCTCTGCGTCTGCAAAGAGTATTTTTAATTAGGAAGAATTTAATTGCCCAAAGTGTCATATTAGAGCAGGAGGCTCAGTCAAGACACCAAGTTTCACCTGCTTTCCCAGGAAATATTCTGGGGTTTCTAATGACCATAACAATGACAGAACTCATGTTTTCTCTCTCATCCCATGTTTGCACAGTGCATCTAAACTGTGTGGTTCATTACCTGAGTGAGACAGGGATGTGGCACCACGGGAATACAAGCACTAAATGAGACAATACTTCGATAGCAATGCACAGAGACACAGACCACATAGCAGCGGTCTTCGAAAGCAGCAGCACAGCTTGCAGGGTCAGACCCAATGGCAGAAGGATGCTGAACAAACAATCTCTCTGTTATAAACACGCCATGAAGCCCAGGCTCTTCAGTCATAACATAACTCAGATCCAAACATTGCTATCGAGGCAGGTAAATGGCATCCAAGGGCATCTCTAATGATGTTACTTCCTGCAACATTGTTTATTATTTGCTTTTCTAATTTTGCCGTTGTAGGAGTAGTCAGACAGCTAGGAAGGCTCCCTGAACTAGTTTTTCATTACGAAGACAATTTTAATAGCTTGTGTCATGGTGCTAATGAGGCTGACTGAAGCACCTGTACTTTCTGTTCCGGATAACAGAAAACAGCTAACAGCAGCAGGACAAATAGCTGTTTAAGAGAGTGCCTGGGCTATTATCCTTAGCTAAGCATCCCCCCTAAATCCTGGTGAGCTCTGCAATACCCTAGAGTACTCCAGTGACAGCCTCTCAATGTTGTTCAGAGTTTTCCATTCTGAAGTGCACAGCAAAAGGTTCTCCAGTCAGTGATTTTTGGGTACCCAGCTAAGTGATATCCTGTGAACAGATCCTCCAGCTCTGCTGAATAAAATGTTCTAAGTTGGACATTAAATTCTGGAGGCATTTTGTGATGACCTCAACTGTCCAGAGTTATGGAAACTAGAGGTAAAGCCCAGGGCCACACACAGGATCAGTTTGGCCTTTTGGGGATGGGCTTCACGTTAGGGAATTTTTCTGACATTAAGCCAGTACTATGTGTTACTTAGTTTCCATCCCAATATTCTTATACTGCAAAGCTGTGCAAAAAAAAAAATAAATCCTGAACTACTCCAAAAGAGCCATCTAAAAAAGCTAGCGTGCATCTAACTGCATTTGCAGCTGGGCTAATGTGCTCTTGCTGCTCAGCACACCTGCTACACCAGGGAAAAGCAACAGTCTGGTACGAATGTCTAGGATTGGAAACAGCGCACTGATGCCCACACCCTGTGCAGCTCTGCACCCTCCTGACACATCCCAGGGGTTAGACTAGGGGCATCATCCCCCCGAGTAAGGCAGAACAAGGTTTAGCCACCTTCTCCCAGTGCTTCAGATCAATGGATTTTCCTGCACTTCCTGTTCTTGGAGAGTATCTTCTAAATCCTTGAAGCTTTTCCAAATAATACTTATTAGAGCATGGACTCACACAGATATCACAGTTCTTGAATCACTGCCCTCAGTACTAGGCAACTAAGTGATTTTACTTGCTTTCTCTCAACCCCATTGGAGTTTAATCACACACACACCCTAGAACAACTTCAAGGGGAGAAGTATTGACCCCCAATCTCCACCAAGTCCAGTAGTGAAGGTTCTTTTAGGTCAATTCAAGTTAAATCCTTACAACAAACAAGACAAAGAGGATGTCAGAAAGGACATTTTCCTGTGAGGGTGGTGAGACCCTGGCCCAGGTTGCCCAGAGAAGCTGTGGATGCCCCATCCCTGGAGGGGTTCAAGGCCAGGCTGGATGAGGCTTTGAACAACCTGGGCTAGTGGGAGGTGTCCCTGCCCATGGCAGGAGGGTTGGAACTGGATGATCTTTAAGGTCCCTGCCAACCCAAACCACTCCGTGATTCTATGATTTATGATATGAACTGGAAGTTCCTGCCTGCCAGAAAGCTATCCTAATGATCAGGCTGTATGGGAAGGTGAACCTGGTCCCCATCCTTCACTGAGAAAAAAGGACAATATAATTATGAATTAAATGCCTTGCTCAATTCAGAGAAGTTATTTTACTTTAGTCAGTATTCTTCTCTCCCGCACAACACCCGTTGTTCTCCCATTAAGCAGCAAATTCAGCTGCTTACTTACTTCATTGGGGTCCTAAGTCACTTTTTGCCATTTTATGAATTGAGGGCAGTCATCTACTCTGTGTTTCACAGAAATGTTAGATGCAAACCCAGCTTGTCTACTAAGGTATCTGAATTTAGTGGAAATACTGATTTTTCATTTAAGTGGCAAAGTCAGCGGAACTTTTTTCGAGGGGCAGAGGCAAAAGAGGTGTATTTGCATAATCAAAAATCACTACTTCTGAGCTAGACAAAATGTATCATTAGTATCATTAAGTGGTTCCATTTGCACAGTATTTTAAAGGAAGAAATGGGCCAAATTCACTTTCTCAACATTGTTTGAGGTCTTATAGCTCAGTTCCTAGGAGCAGAGCTCCTTGGGAATTCTCTCCTTTCCCATCTGGTTATTTTTATCACTTAAACAGTTCTAGACTTTTCGGATCCTTCATTAAAGAGTATTTGGCCATGCTATATGGGTACTGAATTAGTTTAATTTGTCATCATAAATCAATTGCTCCGATCCCTTAACTAACTTAATTGCTCTTTGAATTCCCTTTCTGTTTGTCAAAATCTCTCAAAGTCACTGATATCTCATATTCAGGCTATTATTCAAGTCATATTGGATGATTACCTTTTTATTACAGGCAATTTTTACATAATGTTCATATAGTACTGACAACTCATAAGGCCTAGAGCAGAGAAGGGAACTGGATATTAAAACACTACCCCAGAAAGGAGCGTGCCAGGATAGGCATCAGAAATGAGCGCATGATGTAAAATGAAAATCAGAAACACATTTGGTTTTTTGCTTCTTGTTGGACAAGCATATTTCATCAGAAAGTGAATGAAGATTCATAGTAAGCCATCAGAGAGGACTGCATTTTGAAACCTTATTCTGATGGCTAAATAACCTGCTATACTGAATCAGCACCGTGCTCAGGTTTCTCTCCCATATTATAACCCCTTAAGCCCCATGCCCTTAAGCCATGGCTCTGCCCTGCCCACACCCGCGATACTCACGCCACGGCACGTAGCAAGACCAAGTGTGTTTTACACCCCTTGTAAAACCTGAGCTGGTCTGAGGGACAAGGGGAAGCCCCAAAGCAGACTGGTCGTCAGCCTGGTGTAAAGCCTGGTGTAGGGCAGGACAAACTCTACCCTGAATGGACACCAAAAGACAAGAATGACCTAAGTTCCTCTTTAAAGATAATTTTTCATATTCTCCACCCTTAAATGGGCCCTGAGGTCTCCTTACAGCGTGTGGAGAATACTCTGGGAAAAGTTCCCTCTAAGGCAGTCCTGTTTCCCTGTCATGTAAATGGCATTTCATAAAACCAGTAGTGATTCTTATAACCTAAAAACTGAAAAATCTTTCCCTCGACAACATCTGGCAAAAAAAGGAAGCCATTAATAATTTACAGGGCAGTTAGATCTTACAAACTCCACCTCGCTGTTAAAATTTGAAGAGCTTTCTCAAAACTGTTAAACCCTTAATTAAATTGATTCATACAGCTAATGTCCTAATTTCATGCCAGAACTTCAATACAAAGGGTTTGCTGCTGCTTGGAATATGTCTATCCCACTTGAAATAAGAACCACGTAAACCATTAGTCTGCTAAAAGCACAGGAGTGCTGAGACCTGAATCAGTGTGGGCTGTTAATTATTGTTTGTGATAACCTTAGCTACGAGGATATATGCAAAAAAAAATATATATAGGCAAGAAATAATTGTTGCCATGTCAGATGAATCTAACTTCAAATACAGAATAAAGACTCCAAAGAGTTTTAGGTGTAGATTCTACACATTGTTTCCCATTGATTCCTTCAATGCTTCTGCACGAGATTAAACAAGGATCTATTCAGCTCCAGGAATCTGACCAACGTATAGTGCTCGTGCCACCTATCTGCACTTAGCTCTTACCAGGAAATCCTACCAGATTCCTTAGTTAGCAAAACAGAGCACATTCTGGTTTTAAACTCATGCACTTTAAAACTAAAACGAACAAAAAATGCCAGTGCCACAAAGGCGGCTGAAGCAGTCGCTGCATCCAGCAATTCGAGGTTTGCCCTCTGTACAGACGCCAATTTTCACTAAGCGTCAAATTAGAGCACAGGGGGACTAAGATTATTACATCTAACTGAAGGTACAGAACAAATTTAGATGGGAGGAATTTATTGGATTATTTTGTTTAGGGAATAGAAGTTAAACACCTCTAACAAAGGCATGAGATTCTTAATGAAGGTGAGACTAGTTAAGGCCCCAGTTCTACATCTCATCCCAAAGAAGCACATTTCTAAGATCATTATTACATTCAAATTGACGTTCTCTCTTTTCTCCCTTCTGCCTTTTAAAACAAAATCCAAACCAATGTTCCAAGAAAACCTTACTGGAAGGTGACTAATGAAAACCACATCCCTATGAGGAAGCTATGAGCTTGCATGTTGTGTTGGAAAAGACACATCTGGAAATTCATATTGCTCATTTACAAGACATAAAATCTACTTGTGATGCCAGCACCAAGTAAACAGAAGAGAACTGTCTCTATTTCGTTGATATGTATCATAAATATCACTATGCCTGTATTTCTCAAACACTCTATATCTTCTTCTCTGCCTAGCAGCAATCCTACCATAACAAGCGATATCTAAATACATTTTTGGGGAAAGATAAAAGCTCCATTATATGACAAGGAATATTATGACTAACAGAGAGATTACACTAATCATGAGTGAAAAGAAGATGTTTGATCCTATTTATCCTGCAAGTTTTTAAAAATCTAAAAAAAATTTTTTTAAATTAATTTTATCCTCAGGAAAATGATTAAAACCAGAAAAGCCTTGAGATGTCAGCTAGTGACATGTTTTTCTTCTTTATCTTTCTTTTTTGTTGTTGTTGCTGTGAAAAAAAAATCTGGGAGAATACAGCAAAGTGCATCATTAACTTCTTATTAATTTTATAATACAAAGGCAATTCAGTTAAAATAGTGGTGCTGCAACTTTAAATTACAGAACTAGCTTGGTATTTAATGAGAGATTTAGCACAGCGGGGTTTCTGTTAAATTAAGTTGTGCCTTCACATCACAGTGGGAAAACAGGTGTATATTGGTTTAGAATTATGGAAATGTTGACTAATTCCAAGGCTTGTAATCAAACAGCAAGGCACCCTGCAATATTTTCTTCCAAGATTCTGCATTAATCATTTATGTCTGGTCTTATTTTCTTCATGTCCACTAAAAGGGTACAGCTCAAAGGAGCAGATAAAGCGCTCGTGTTTTCATGTCCCTGTTAAGGATGAGGTCCACGCAAAAAGTGGATAAAGAAACAGAGCACTGCAGGCTTTGCTCAAAGACCTACCTAAACTAAACTGAATGTGCAGTCTTGGAAAGGGGGAGAAATTTCACACTGAAGCCTCATTTTTGTTGGCTTCACCAGTGCTGATCCAAAACCTGCTCACCCAGCCACACGGAGTGGGTCTGCATTTAAGAAATGAAGAAAGTAATCCCAGAAATAATTTGGCCTCTGGCATTTAATGAACATAGAGGTATTCCCCTCCCCACTCCCGCGGCAGTATGGGTTATACACGCATGCAGGTAAAACCCTGGCAAGTTCCAACCACCACAGCATCCCTGCAGCCCCCTGCTCCAGCATCTGCCATCATCCTTGTGTTACACTCATAAATCACCTGCCTTTGCCTCGGATTGTCTTCCCAGGCTATTTAAGGATGCCTCTTATCTGACACATGGTGGTATTACAGTAAAAGCGGAAGGCACGGATTCTTTTGTTTCCAGGAGATACCTTATTACTGAACCTCCTACATACCATATCTCATTTACTGGAAGCAAGCTGACACTTCATGCCCAAATGAACCTGATCCAAATTCATCCCTTGTTGTAACTCTGCCAGAAGATTGCTTCCATTTGCTCTCAGACTGTTTCGCACATGGACCCATCCACTACCAATTCCTGCTCGTTCGGTTAGGCTGTTAGCCAAGGCTAACTACATGAAAATTGCTTAATTCATATAAGGAGAATCCTGCTAATGTGAAGTGTTTTCAGCACGTGTTCCACAACATTAAAGCATGCTTAAATGAAGTTATTTTGGGAACACGCAGATGCAGCATAGCAGTATCACCATATATGCTGAATGTCAGCATACAGCACATGCAAAATATAGAATCTGTTATATAATCTATGCTGAATTGTTCTCAAGGAGAAGTAACGAATCTGTATTTGAGCTGCTTCCCTTTATTAGAGGTGTCCCTTTAAGCAGCAGATGTAAAAACTTATCTCAAAGTAAAATCTTAACATCTCTGGCAGTATCAGGAGTATTTTTAAAGCCCAAGCCCCAGAGTCATGGGAATGCAATTTTCACATTTCCTTAAAAGAAAAGTTTGTAACCTCACAGTCAGGACAGAAAAACACAGCTTGAAAAGATACGTTTTAAATGACAAAGAGCTAGAGGTAGCATTAGAAAAAAAATATATTTTTGAGCTTTATTTAAGAAAAAAATCAAAAGGTACAGTAGTCTCTTTAACTGCTGCATGCTCGTTAGCTGTGCAAAAGCAGAGAAGCAATGATGACCTGCTCAAATAAGATGTGATGCAGAACTGAGCCGGCTTTGCCACCGGTACAGGGGAAGTCAGGGAAGGAGTCTGACCCCTCCGAGACATCCGCTGGGATAACTAGGATCTCTCAAAACACAGCAGCCAGCTCGTGGGGCTCAGAGAAAAACAGAGAAGAAAAAAAAAAAAAAGATCCTCTCTGCTTCTCAGGAGAGTGATGTATATAGATCTTGTGGTAGAGCTTCAGGGCAGGAGCCCACATCCTGCCTGGACCCAGGGGTGCTGGTGGGCAGGGGTCTGCTCCTGCAGCTTGGGACCATCCCCATGGGAGTGTCTATCCTACCCAGTCAGTCAGCACAGACGTCTAACTCAAAGCGCGTTGGACAGCAAATTACACAATGAGTGTGACATTACCTGGATTGGATTAGGGAGCATTCATCCAAGGACTCGGCATTTTCTGGCAGTGGGAATGGGAACCGACAGCTGGTGTTGCAGAGCCAGAGGATGCTGAGATTCAATCTGAGCTCCAAAGCCATCTCGAAGGGAATTGTCCCTCAGAGCCTGCCTTTCCCTCTGAGGATGGCACATCCATCCTCTACACCCTCAAAAGCTGAGCCTGCTACCAGGAGGCTTGTAAGTTCTTGACACTGCCCCTTGCAACGACCAGTTGCTAGAAAACATCACTTGAATCCAAGTGCCACAATTTTTCTTTTATCCTCCTGTAGTTGGCCTACCTCTGCAGATTTCCTACCACCCCTCCCAGCATTTTCACTTGAAAATGACAGAAGACTCCCATTTTATCTCAGTGAATTTGCAGGACTCACACGTAACTATCCCACAAACTTCTCTACGTTGGTCATTTCCATGACAGACGAGGTGGCTTTCCTAACAGGAGCTGCATAAAGTGAGCTGGCCAGATGTGAATTTTTCAAACACACAGTGTCCAATTACATATAGCATGTAGGAACTAGAGGAGATGTTGGCCATAACTGTCAGTTCAGTCAATGTTCTATTTATTTATAAGGTATTGTATAAATGTATTTATTTTTGTGTCTCTAACCGTACACTCCAACCATACACTTGAACACTTCCCCTGCATCAAGAGGGCATATACCTCCATCCTTTATATTTTTATTTGCCCATCCCCAGAGTATTTGGCTACATTCAGCAGAAGAAATGACAACATTAGAGCAAGAAGATTTCAGAGTTAAGTCATGCAATTACCAGTGATACACTTCTCTCTGTCTGAACTACTGTAGGACAAACCAAGCTACAGTTTGTATAACACAACAACAACTGTTTCAACCACCAGTGTGATGTATCAGTGAGGACACACTGCTAAGGAGAGGTGGTGGCAGGGAACAGGGTGCCACTGTGCAAACTGCTATGGGGCATCACGCTCCATGGTACCCTGATGTGCTGCCACCACACCAGCGCAGTCAGGTTGTTTAGAAACCGTGTGGATAAAGGCTCGATTTAATAAAGTTGGCTGGTATTTTGTCTTTTTTTCTTCCCTCCCTTTTCAAACTAGAAGCCCCAGTGGTGCAGTTTTCCTGCCATATGTTTTTCCTCCTCCCCCTTAAAAAATAAAATTGAATCTACCTTGCACTTCAGTAACTGCCTCTAGTCATCAGGAATCAGCACTGTTTCCAGCCAAGGGATTTTCTACAGAAGAGCAACTGCCTTTTGAGATGATGCCATTGCTACAGGACTGGCACCGTTACAGGACAGACCATTAGGTTAGCCACCTTCCCTTGAAGAGATCAAGGTCATTTGGGGCACCAAACATCATCTTGAGCACCAAACAGCATCTTGAGCAAAAGGGCTATTTTTCTGGCAATAAAATAATTAGGATCAAAAAAGAAATGTACTCACCCCAGGTAAAGTTTTAATATTGTGCAGTGCATTCTGTGCCTCAAGAGCAGCTTTTCTTGTATAAAATGTTACGAAACAACAACCTATAGAGAGAAATGAAAAGCTTTCAGAAATTAGTGAGTATGATTTGTGAGAGTACAATAGCAAGGGAGAAAAAACAGTGGTTGAACAACACATTATGAAAGCTGGAAATGTGAATTATCGTGAGGCTGCCTGAATGGCATGAATAAAAGGAAGCTTGTATGGTTTAAAATAAAAAGTCAGCCCCTGTGCATTGCATCTATAGCACACCTACATTGTTAGTGAACTGTAATCGCTTAGAAATTAGGTTAACCAAAATCCAATTGGCTTTGTACAGTATAAATAAGGTTCTATTTTTCTGAAGGCTCCCCATTATCCTTTGAATATAAGCAACATGGCAAGCTCAAGCAGAAGGCATCATTGCATCCCAGGCAGAAAATCAGGTGAAAGCAGGACCTTATTTAAAGGGCCTTATGTGTAAGAACTAAGGTTTGCTCCCCATCATTTAAAACCAGGTCAGACGGGAGGTTGGACCCTCGTGTCAGTTGCAAGAAGGAGGATAAGCTACAGGAGAACTGGCCACTGGTGGGACAGTGGAGGCTGCTGATGGTTGATGCGTCAAGTGAGCAGACACCCTGCACCTGTCTAACCTTCAGTAAAGCAGACACTTTTAGTTCCCTTAATCCCTTCTTTATCCCTTTGGCAGCATGGTCCATCTAAGTGGTCTGTGGGACCAAACACAGGTTGTGGCCACTTTTTCTATTGTGGACATGGAAAGTCTCTCTTCCTGCAGCAGGTGCAACCCAGGCAGCTCAACACCTGCCCCGGCGTGAGGTCAGGGCTCACAGGTGGAGACAGGGGACAGCTACAACATAATAGGTGTGGGACAAAGAAACAAGGACCAAGATTCGCCTTGCTGCAATCTGTAATGTCCCACAGCAACAAACCCTATTCCCAGGGACGCATGGGGTACATGTGGAGAGCTCACTGCGGGAGGACCTTGCATCCATGTTGCAGGTGGGATACTCAACACAATATCCCAGCTTGGGACTTCAACTTTGCTTCTAGCGGGAGGGAAAAAACTTTGAGAACATCACTCACACACTTATGTGCATAACACAAGATTGCAAGTATAGACACAAGAAAAATTTTCACTTAAATAGCTCCCACCCACCACAGTAAGACACTAATGTAGGAACACCCTTAGAGACTAATTTATTGCTACTCTGTCTGTAGGGGAAATAGGGTGGGGCTGAATGCAGTCCTTGTCCCATGGACATGGGCAGCCCCTGCTTTGGAGCCATGTCACAGTAAGAAGAGACCCCAAAACCTCTATAGAGCTCTGTGGCTGCAGACAGGGATCTCGGTGACCCAGGTGCTATGGGGAGAGGGAAAACATGCTGGGTAACACTGGTTGGGATGCAGAAGGGGCTACTGATGTAAAAACCTACTTTATATCAAACAATATGATGCAGATTTTACTGATGAATCTGAAGAAAATCCTGTTCTCTTAATCACAGACAGAGATTTATTGCAGCTCCAGAAAAATGTCAAAACCAAACAGTAAATAGAAGAAACCCCGGCACTCGAGCCTCGGTGTTCCCTCGGAGCGTGACACAGATAAAATAATCTGTCCTTTGGGCAGTGAGCAAACATGTTGCTTGCATCAGCTCCCTAACATTGACCAAAGTGAAATATCACACGCCATCCGATACACCTGCTTTTGTTCAACCTCGCAGCATCCCCACAACAGCAAAGGAAACCTAGGAGAAAGCATGCACAGGAAAACACAGTGAGCAAACATTTTAAGTACATGTGTGGAGGTGGTCCACACCACACCTTAGAAGGAAGGGCTGAATCCAAATCTCCCCGTCCGCTGCCTCTCGCTTGGCTCAGTCTGTGCATTGCACCGTGAACGCTCTCTCTGGCTTTGCAGCTGGGCCAGCGATGACCATTACCTTTATAACAAGCAGAGGTAATCACGTATTCCCAGCTGGAATACAGCCAGTTTCTCCGGAACACAGAAAAGCACTTGCAGGAAATACAATACACACAGGCAGGCAGGTAACGCAGACTTAATGCAGCTGGGAGAAACACTTTTCATACTGCTGAAAGGTTGCTTAAAATTTCACAGTTTACAATAGAGATGGCTTAATAATTATTTCAATGAGACAAACACTGTTTGGCAGGGATGATTATTAGAGACAGCCACAGCCTGTTAAAGTTTGTGCTTCCTGTGAGTGTTTCTAAATCTTCTATTTCACTGGCAAATTCTGAAAAATCTAGATTATTTTATTCCAGAATTAAAATGGGAAACAAACATGAGTTTGTGACATTTAATAGCGTGAATTTGAGAAAGCACAGTGATGTTTTTCTATCCCACCAGACAGCTCCAAATCTATCTTTTGTGGTTTCTTCATTTGGCCTATTAGCTTTTTAATATAAGGCTTTTTAACCAAGAGAAAGGATTCAAGGGGAAAATATCAAGCAGTAGTCATGACTTTGCGGTTGCAATGTCCTTTACCACACATCCGAAGAGTTTCAGCTTAGTTGTGAGCTCTGTGGGTTTATTCCGATAAGGAGAAGTTTGAAATCTCTTGGTTTATCTGTCTTGGCACTACTTGAAAGAACTACACTTGAAAGATGAATATTCTGTGAAATATCCTTTAACTAGTAATTTTTGGGAAGTAATAGTGCAGGAGAGAAAAATGTCTCTGTGAATGAGGAGTGTGAGAAAACAGCGGCTTAATGGGAAATGTGCAGATGTTTCAGACAGGTCATCAGACCCTGAAAAAAATGGAGCCTTCTAAGCTCACCGATTGACACATCTAGCAATGCACATGGATAAAATATTTCTCTGGACTCATTTTGTTCATATCTTCTTAAGAAAGCACAACAAAACAAGAGGCAGTTTGCTGTGGTCTGAGGAGAGCACAGGTACCAGTTGTGAACACCAGATTTTGAAGCTATCTGTTAAAGAGGTCAGGGCTGGACTAAAGAAAAAAGAAAATAAGAAAACACAGGAAAACAGAAAAGGCAAAAGTGCACACGGTCCCAAAGGAAACACTATAGCTCAGCCTATGAACTTTCTGGATGTGACTGCAGCCAAATTACACAAACTGCTGCAGCTCCAACAGGTTGGCTTTGAAGATGCCCCCAGTGTAAAATCCCTTTGGCTCAGTACCACATCCCGTAGGAGAAAGTACAAAATTCAGCCTTTTCTGCAGAAATAGTGGAAGGGAAGATGCCTGTGCAAGAGGACAGGGCTCATCTGTGCTGTCCCCTGCTGAAAGACAACTAGTAAATGACTTTCTTTCCTCCATTTTCCCAAAGAAAAGATAAAACTTCCAAAGACAAATAGGTGACACTGCTGGAAAAAAAAGTAGCACATTTTCTACTAAGACAAAAAGAAAAAAAAAACACCAACCGTCCTCTTTCCAGCCCCCTGCACACATAATCTTGTCTTCATCACCAACAAACTTGACAGCAGCTTGAACCACAACTAAACTTTTCTGACACCCAAATAACTCAAAGCCTGACAGTGATAACCTCCTCCCCTCCTAGTCAGGACAACTTAAAAGGTGAATTGGTTTGTGGACGTGGTTCTGCTGATCCTCAACAGCCTGAAATACGGCCCAGTTTAACTCCATGTGGGCGAGGATCTTCTTGACCAAAGGAACAGCAGCTTGTGCTGGCAGCCTGTGCCTCCAGAGCAGCAGATCTGCCTTTTGTACGCTGGTTGTGCTCTACTTGGAACTCTATTTACTACAGCGTAAAACGTCTCTTCTTTGTACCTCGAAAAAGAACTAAATGAATCATGCGGATCCCTACAGTCCCTTAAGGGCATCAGCAACAACTTCATGGCTACCCTGCCAGATGCTCGAACAGACTGAATAAAACCTGCCGCCCCGTGCCGCACAGCGTCTGATAGCAACAAACGGGATGCCTGAGAAACAAAGGCAGAATCCAGCCCTACTGCTCAGAGCATCTGACGAGAAACCGCTGCGGTGCGTACACTACAATGCTCAACTTCAACACCTTATTAAAAAAAAGGGAAAAGATCTCTTATTTCAGCTTGTTTTCTCTCTACTTTTTTTTTTCTTTTTCTTTTTTCAAAGGAAATGTAGTGCCAGAAAAAGACCTCAAGGTCCCAGCCGTTGAGAGAGAGTTGACACATTCAATTCTCCATGACACATTCAATTCACCAGCCCCTGCTCAGCCTGCCAAAGGCACCAATTAGCACCAGTGCTAGAGATTTTATTTATTTAATTTCCACAGAAACCTGTTTAGCAAGACATCAACAGGGGCAAACAGCCTTGTGTATGGCTAGAAACAGCTTGAGTCACTGTCAAAGATGGCAGCAACGGATTACACGGGGATCATGAGCCACAGCCTCCCTACAGCAACCATTCAGATGTTAGGGATGGGCAAGAAAGAGCAAATGGTGAGGGCTCTCCCACCTCTGCATCTGGGAATTTCTCCTGACAGCAAACCTGGGTTTCTGAAGGACATGTGTGCGCATTGTGGAATTACAACAAATTGCAGAGTTGTCACCCCAAAACCTCAAGAAACGCCACCATTCCTCCTATGAGCAAGAGGACATTTTCAGCTGTCAGTGACCTCCTGCAACGGGACTTCTCCTCCTGTCTGATTTCAGCTCTACGACCCGAATTATCCACCTGTGAAACTCTTGTCCCCACCCACCCAATGGAGCCGACACGGCTTTGTTAGGCTGTAAGATAACAGCCGTACGACATCGCTCGGAGCTCCGGCGTGTCATTATTTTTATCACTTTCTCCCAATTGAAGCACAGACTAATTACTCCGTGAGAGCTGTTTACATTCCTAATTTTGAACAGCTAACAAAAGGAAGCTCTCTTCCACTCGGAGATGTGGCTTACAGCGTCCTCGCTGGCATTTAACGGCACTGGGATCTGTGTAAGAGGCTTAATCTCTCAGCCAGGATTTCATGCTTGAATGAATACGGCAACCTCCATCTTGCTTCGGGTGCAAAAACGTCTCTTACAGTCCCTAAACCGAATATACAGTTCCTAGGTTAGAGTTACCGGGAATTACACACGTGTATCAGTGTGAGAAAATAGCCCTGGACGTGGACAGGAATTAAAGCACGTTGTTCTATATGAGATGCTCTGAGGTTTTGATTTTCCTGAAGAAAAACATGCTGCGATTTTCCAGGCCTGAAAACTTAACTCTTGGGAATTAAAAGAGATATAGGAGGAAAAAAAATCCTCATATTTGTTGGTCTGATTTATGAGTTTCTATAGTTTTCAACTGTCAAAATCTGTCAGTTCGGATCTCTCCTGTGTTGTGCATATTATCACCCGCTGCCAGTATCTGAACCCTAACCATAGGGTATAGAAATACAAGAGCTTATCACTGCGCCTGCAAAGCCTGCAACAACTTAAAAGTATGAAATTTGCTTTACCTTCTAGACTAATAAAATAAACACTTCAAAACAGCTATAATGATTATCTGATGATTGAACTCTGTATTCTTTTAGCAAGTAATGGAATCCTGGCAGACAAATTCAATTCAAAATACATTCACATTCAGGACATCAACAAAGTCATCATGTTGTGAATTGAAAATTCCTTTAAAGGCTGCGTTTGAATTCTAAGGGGCTGACAGATCAAGGGACTGAAGGCCCTGGCAGGCTAAATGAGTGAAGTCCCTCTATGTTTCTTTCTTTCTGTGAATGAAGCTCGCTTTTGTGTGTGCATTTGCAAGCAGAACAGGTGCTGGCTTCATACAAGTTTGGAATCTCAATGGAGACAGTAGCTTCTTGTCAATCCAGCACAGTTCAAGCTAGTTTAAGTTAAGGAGAATTTATTTTTCTTTTTTTTTTCTTCCTCCCTTCAAATATTCTTCTCCTGATTTCCACATTCACTCTTCAACTACTGAAATTTAAACATTACACTGTGATTTAACAGGGCTGCCTTTTGAAAGGGTCTCTTACATTCCAGCTGTTCACCCAAACACTAAAATCCGTGCTCCGTAAATCACAAACAGCTGCCTGAACAGTCTGATTTGCAACCAAACCCACCAAGACCTACACTGTCATTTTCCAAAAGGCAATGAAGACATCAAAAATTCTCTTCCACTAAAGCCACTGAAAAGACCTATTGCTCCAGGAGCTCAGGTGCGTGGCTGGGCAATGAGCATTTTCACAATCATTAAATTCGCTGCAGTGAGCCTTGTCCAGCGTTTCTTCTGTATTACAGATTTTAGTGCAATTAGCTAACCTACATGGAAGACACCAGTCCAGTATGAGGAGAGGTGTTTCAGCTCTTAGAGATTTTGGTTGGGTGATTCCATACAAAACCAGAGAAAAACATGAACTGCCTGAATAGCAAATACAGACATTCCTTAGAAAGGAAAGCAAAAAACCTTTCCAGAAATAAAAATGCAACTACTTCTATAATTCTGCTGAACAGAAAGAGAAGGTGGCTAAGGCAGGGATGCATTTTGATTCCTACCTGCACCAGCCTCTTGCTCTATTGTATATGGAGTCACTCCAGAGGACGATGGCAACGATTCACTTCTGAAGCAATCCCTGCTAGAATTGCCACATATTGCAGAAATCAACCTTTAACGACGCCATCTCCCAATTAGCTCAGGTTTGCTAATAGTTTGATATAATTGGCATCCTGATGGAAATAGTATTACCAATCCTGTCACCAGCCAGGAAACCACATCACCACTCTAATGACAGCGCATATTATAGCAATGCCACTTCTAATATTAATACATTAGCTGGAGGTAGTCAGGGGCTCATACCGCGAAGGATTCACAACCGGGACGTGCCAAATTCCACCCTGCACTCTATTTTTCCTCCTGGTTATAACATCCAGGGCAGCAATGCACCAGCCCCAGCGTGCCCCAAACCACCCCTATCGCATTAAAGCACAAATGCTCCAGGCTGGTAACAGTCCCTGTAAATGGCCAGTGAAAAATGATCCCAGGGAGCTCAATTTTTTCTCTCCATGCCTTGCAAGTTATGACGGCCTTTCTGTTAATTGGCCACAAGTCCTAGTTTGCTGTCAGCCTTCAGCTGCACCAGGGAGCTCTTTTGGAGGAGTCGCACTCTGTCATTCCTGTACCCTTGTGAATACAAATGCTCTCTATAAATGTCCTCTGCCTACAAAATGGAAGGGGTTTTTTTTTCTTTTTTTTTCTTTTTTTTTTTTTTTTTTTTTGACCTAGATTAAATTTGCTGCATTTTCAAGCCTTTTGGGAAAGCAACTAAGAACTAATATGCACTGGTTCGTGTGCCACAACACTTTCCTGCCCATTATTATGTAAATTTTGACTGAAGTGTGACACAGACAGAAAAGATATCAAGGGCAAAATTGCCAGAATCTGCTTTTCTTGCTGTCTGAAATAAGCCACTTATATTAAACAGTTTTAAGTGGCTAATAGCTGTAAAAGTATCTCAAGAATTTCAATGTATTTTTTTTTTTTCTGTATAAGACAATGACAGCTTTTAGAAAATTCCTGAACTCTCCTGCTGCCCGTGTAATGACCAGGGAGCAAATGTCCAGCACGTTGGTACAGTGTGTCGGGGCTTTCTGGCTCAGTTTTGAAGAAAGAGGCCAACTTCCACATCTGCAGCTTCATAAAACTCACTCAATATTTGCACTAGATGTAGATAAAGGAGAAAAAACCCAACAAAACAGACACAGAATTGAATTATATACATGGTGGCAGGGTAAATAAATACATACAAATGAGGCTTATAGCAACATGGCAATTTCATGTCATTACCAACTAATCTGTCCCTAGAGAAACCATCACTGCATGATCTGAGCCTGGGATGACCAGCAGATGAGAGATTTCAAATGTAAACTCAGAAAGTGCTGTGGAGATATCAATGAGCAGCTGGTGGCATTGGACCCGCACATCAGCACTGCATCAACACCCTGATCCGCACGTTGATGGAAACGCCACTGGCCTGGCCTGGGATGTTCCTCCTCTGCCAGCCCCTCCAAGCACCCACCCAGTGTAAATCCCTTGGGACAGTCATTGCTTTTTGAGATGGAAGGCTTTCAGTCAATCAACACCAGCGAAAAAATCAAAGTGGCTGCTCTACCTCTTGTCGAGTTCATGTTTGGTATGTCTATATTTCTGGATCTTGGAGGTAAGGAACAATTGGGATCTTATGCATTGTTACATACGGCTTACAATAAAAACTGCTGTAAAAAAACTTCACAAGTAAGTAGGACAGCAGAGGGACAGGGTGGGGAGATGGTATTCCCGTCTCTGTCTCTCTGAGGGGTCTCCCATGGGAAGTCACTGTACTTCCCACCTGTAAAGCGTATAAAAGAATATAAACAAAATACAGGAGAAACAAGAATTTCTTTAAATTGGAAATCATTCTAAATAAATCCTGTCATTTAGTGCATACATGGTGTCACAAAGAAATCTTGAATTTAATGGGGGACCTCTCAATGAAACTACAACACAAATGATCATATATTCCTTATGCTGCCTTCTCATTTCCCTTTTACCTTTTCTTCTTTCCCTTCTTATTCTCACACTAATTCTCCTTAATCTTAATTTCACTTTCTCCTCCTCTCATACAAATCCCTCCTCTTTTCCTCCTAGCAGCTGCTCATTGTTTCCTTGTTGCCTTAGCCAGGTAACAATGACTGCTTTGAGTTTACTGGCTTTGAAATGAATTTAACATGTCAACAAAGAAAGTTGCTCAAAAACACTGGGAGGCCTCCATGGAGGAACAAGGAGCTCCTG
>VZTO01026365.1:10444-23361 GCA_013400615.1 Syrrhaptes paradoxus | reverse complement strand
AAAGAACTCAAAGTTCCTGTCTCAGAACCCAAAGTTCCTGTCTCAGTGTTGTGGTAGGACAGCTGAATCAAACTGGGAGCAACATTTTCTTAGGAAGTGAAAATACAGCTTGCTTAGAAGTAGGAAACTAGCTTAACAGAGAGGAGAGCTTCCAGCATTGGAAGAATGAGACTGAATAAGGCAAAACTTACTGAGCAATACAACAATTCAGTTTCTAGAGAAATTCAGACTGTCTGACTGGCCAAAGGCAAAGTAACTGGACTTAGGCATTAGAAGTATCTATTAAACATATGTACATTTCTGCCCATACCTAAGCAAAACACAGAGTCTTACAGATTTCTTACATCTGTTAAAAATATTCCTATCCACATAGTGGAAAGGCCACAAAACACAGTTCAGATGAATTCTCCTGTTTTCTTTAATGTAGCTTTTATTTTCATATAAATCATATAAATCTCTTATTCATATATAGTCATATGTCTTATTCATCTCTTACTCATACATTTAGTAACTTACACATACTTTCATTCTCTTCACAGCAAAGGGTACTATTTTTGCAGGGGAACTTCAGTTTCACAGCTCACTTGTTTTCTTCATGTCAATTGACATACTAGATGATTCCTCTAGGTCAGTAAAGGGATTCTTAACAGATCAGCGTCTAATTCTAAGCTTCCTGACAACTATGGGGTAGAAAAAAATTTACAAGAAAAATGAACCCTAGCAAGAATGTGTAGGAGGGCTGATACACAGTGACAAGTCCATAAAATCACATCTGGTAGGGAGAGCGAAGTGCAGATTAGCATTAAGTGATTAACTTGCAGAAGATTAAAATGACTAATATGATATTAGCAAAGAAAACATTGTTCTGTCATTTATATTGTGTCAAAATGTGCTTGATGATTCATAAATGGTTCTTACAAAAGAAGCTTACTGACCTATGTCAAATAGTATGTTCCTACATATAATCAGGATAGGAAATCATCATAAATTTCATAGAAACAGAACCGTAGAATGGTTTGGGTTGAAAAGGACCTTAAAGATCACCTAGTTCTAACCCCCCTGCCACAGGCAGGAACACCTCCCACTAGCCCAGGTTGCCCAAAGCCTCATCCAGCCTGGCCTTGAACCCCTCCAGGGATGGGGCATCCACAGCTTCCCTGGGCAACCTGTTCCAGTGTCTCACCATCCTCACAGTGAAAAAATTCTTCCTAATATCTAATCTAAATCTACCCCCTTTCAACTTAAACCCATTAACCCTCATCCTATCACTACACTCTTGATAAAAAAGTCCCTCCCTATCTTTCCTGTAGGACCCTTTAGGTACTGGAAGGCTGCTATAAGGAGTACCCAGAACCTTCTATTCTCCAGGATGAACAACCTCAACTCTCCCAGCCTGTACTCATAGGAGAGGTGCTACAGCCCTCTGATCATCATCACAGCCCTCATCTGGACTTGCTCCAACAGGTCCATGTCCTTCTTACATTGTGGGCCCCAGAGCTGGATGAAGTGCTGCAGGTGGGGTCTCACAAGAGCAGAGCAGAGGGACAGAATCACCTCCCTTAACCTACTGGTCACACTGCTTTTGATGCAGCCCAGAATGTGAATGCTTTGGTTACTACTGAGCAGTGCTCACACAGCATCAAGGTTGTCTCTCCAACGTTCCCTTCTCTTCTCACCTTCAAAATACAGTAGGCTGGGGGTGGACAAGCTCATGGGAGGGGACACAGGCAGGACAGCTGACCCAAACTGACCAAAGGGATATTTCATGCCATACAACATCTGCTCATTAATAAATGCTATGAGAAAGGAGGGGGTGGGGGGGACATTTGTTTTTACAATGTTTGTCTTGAGGAGCACCTGCTACTCATACTGAAGTCCTGCTTCACTGGAGGTGTCTGGACATTGCCTGCTGATCTTTTGTTTTCCTTTGCTTCTGCATGCAGCCTTTGCTTTTGCTTTATTAAACTGCCTTTATTAAACTTGACCCACCAGGTTTTTTTCCATCTTATTTTCTCCTTCCATGTCCTGCTCAGGGGAGTGACAGAGCAGCTTGGTGGGCACCTGGCATCCAGCCAAGGTCAACCCATCACAACTGATAATGATCTTTTTTTATGTATGTTATTTTTCTTTCAAACCTCCGTTGCATCAAACACACTTGTGCGTGCATGCAAGTTCATGTCAAACTGTCATGCTGTGATCCTCCTCAGCTAAACAGCATCAGAGGCACCACAGGATGCACTAGAGCAATAGCATTCTCTTTATCTGCTAAGAAAACAAATCTGTATGATGCATAAAATATGTATGCTTCATAAATACTGTGGTCCACACCAGATGAGGAATCTACTAAAACCAACAAAGGCTTGTCAGAACCCCCTATAATCAGAGGAGGAGAATTACAAGTTATCATGCTTCAGCCCACTGTTATAAAATTCTACCAAAAAATAAATAATGTTTTGTGAACAGCTGCAGAAATATTCAATATATGTCATAGTGATTAAGAGGATAACTGCCTGAGTGACCTGAATTGTCTCAATAATATTCCACACCTAGTCTTGAGATACATTTGAGAAAACCTAGGATCAGTGATTACTAGCATGAGAAAGTATTTATTTTAATTTCCTGCTTAGTATAGGCTGCACAATTGTGACAAGTGAGTTCAATATCAGTTCCATGGCTCTGGTAGAGAAATGCGTACTGCATTACACAGACATTAAAACTGGATTCAGTAAATGAATGTTACGAGAAATCCAGTATACACCTAGCAAAACTGTTTCATTAATTAACACCACTGATGTGGAGAACCCAAATTTCATTATCTCACTTCTCATGAGGCATGTATCTTTTTTTTTTTTTCACGAGATTCACCTTCCAGCTGGTTTTTAAACCTTTTTGCTTCATCAGAATATTAAAGAAGTACAATTTCTCCTTGTCACCCATGCTGTATTGACCCCAGCTGGCAGCTGAGACTCCATCCAGTCCTTTACTCACTCCCATCCAGGGAGATAGGGGAGAGAATCAGAAGGGAAAAACTGGGCTGAGATAAAGACAGTTTAATAACTGAAGGTAAAAAAAAAATATGCACAAGCAATCATTCACCACCTCTCACCAGTGAACTGATGCCTGGTCTGTCCCTGGGTAACAAGTACTTTGGAAAAACTTTCTCTCCTCACCCTAAACTTGACACAGTTTAATTGTTCAACAAGGTGTTATGTGGTATGGAATATCCTTTTGGTTAGTTTGGTTCAGCTGTTCTTGCTGAGCCCCTCGCAGCATCTTGCACACCCCAGCACACTGGCTGTGGGGTCAGAATGAGGAACAGGTCACAAATCTAAAACACACACCTTACAGTCTCCATACCAGCCTGACACAGTAAACTCTTCTCAAATATTCTCTTTGCGAAACTAATTGAACTGACCATGTAGATAGGTAGTAGGTTGTAGTTGCTGAAGAAGATGAGAGGCATTGCAGTCCATTCTCCTGTTTCCTTCTAGTTGCAGGTTTACTGAGCAGCCCCACTGGGTCAACCCTACAAACCACCCTTTCACACTCTCTATAATCCCACTAGAGAGAATAATACTGGACAATCAGTGACCTGCCCCTTCAAGTTTTCTTGCAGCATGCTACATTAATTATTTTACTAAATATGAAGATGCCCCTGTGTGTCTCATTGACTTGATTTGTTGCTGGCGAAAGAAAAAAAATCCCAAACTTCTGCTTTTCTGTGCTACCCTATCTTCATACTAAGTTGCTCAGTAATTAAATATAATCTATTAATATTCCTCTAAATAAGTTCAGCTGATATTTGTACATGTTCTTCCTGAAAGATGGCTTTTAAAATGAGCATATTAGTTTACATATACATGTATATGTAAATTTATATATACATAAGTATAATAAAATAATTGCACAGTCCCTGTTCATAGTTATTTTTAGGCTTTCTACATTGATAAATGTTGGCAAATTAGTCGTGGAAAAATCCAAACAAGAAAATGAAAGACTTTTAAAAATCAATTTACTAATCAGATCATAGACAGCTAAAATATTCTATCAGTACTTGTGAACAGAAAAAAAGACATTTCAAAACTTTTCCATTAGCATTAGATGTTTGCTGTGTATTACTCAGTCTTTAATATCTATTCTGACTGTTCTCAAATGTATTTTGGTTGCTTTTTGCCTAAGCTGTTTCAGAGTTTATAGACGGTCCTCTGATGAGCCATTTGAGAGTCCGCCAAATAAAGACTTGACTTAGCCAATGTTATCTTTCATAAAACTCTTTACCACATCATGGCTTTAATAAGATTAAGAAATTCAATATAGCTGATTTACATTTTCATGTCCAGGTTTTATTTTGTTGATAATGGTGTTTGAGAAAGAAGGAACAGATAGGAAAGAAGAGAGAAAACAGAGTTATCAGATATAGTCTGACGTTTACCATAGTAACTGAAGAGTCTTTACAAAAATTAATATTAACAATCATAACTGCATGACATTGTAGAAAATGGTTTATTCAAGTAAATTAATAACAGTTACACTTTTAACTATGTGAAAAAGTCAAATTCCTGTATACTAAAAATGTACTTGAGGCTTTCCAATATTAAATAGATTAAAAAGTACTTGGAAAGAATACTAAACAACAGATAATTTATTGTTTATGATTTTTCCAAAGAGTAAATAAAAACTAAAACTTGTGAGCTTGACCTACCTAACTTCACATTGATGAGGGAAACTGCTGGCAAACTAAAGTGGTTATTATCAACAAAGAAATGCAGAAAAATTTATTGGTTTTGAATGACCACAAAGGTCTTACGACTGAGGTATCACACTGAGGTGCAGAAATGGGATCAACTGTAATCTCTGACACAGGCTTCTGATACCATCTAGAAAGAGTCACTTGAGGCATGTGCACTAAGCAGTAGCCAGTCATAACTGAGCTAACTTGAAAAGGAAAAGTGACGTAGATATTAGGGACATATTACTGAATAGCTGTAACACGGTGTTGAACTGTATTGCTATACTAGCTAACATATCTGTACAGCAGTACTTTATGTGATGTGAATGCATCTAACAATGAATTTACCATGATTGAAGCCATTCTCCATATGCATGCTCCTGCACCACTTATACAGTAGCAGTCACACCACCATACATCTTTCTTCTTCCTCACTTCTCCTCATCTAAGTTTAAGCAACATCCTTCCTTGTCAGCTAATTTGTAGCTTACTTTTAATAACCTGTCACTGACAGAGCACTGCACTGCCAGATGCAAAGAAAATTAGTCCCTCTGTTCCTTAACTGTAACAGTAGGAACACACAGATTTTCTTATTCTTCTCCATTTCTGCTTTTCTGTCTTCACTGTATACTGCTTGAACTGTAGTTTCTACAAATTGGTCTCATTATACAGACATCTCTTGATCTAATCTGCAGTGTAGCTGGTCTGTCTTGAGTGTGAAAATGCAATCAGACTCGGAAAGATCTGAAGCCAGATGTGTATATAAAATGTCCAGTTTGGAAAAAAGGTGGCAAGAGTTTTCTACATGTGAAGTGGTGAGGCAATGGACCTGGTTGCCCAGGGAAGCTGTGGATGCCCCATGTCTGGAGGCATTCAAGGCTGGATGGGGCCCTGGGCAGGCTGCTGTAGTGGTTGGCAACCCTGCCCACAGCAGGGGGTTGAAACTAGATGATCTGTAAGGTCCTTTTCAACCCAGGGCATTCTATGATTCTATGAAATAACACTGACACTTTTTTTTGAAAAAGATTTGGTATTGATATATGCCCAAATAAGGAATTTAGTAAATAAGGATTTTTCCAGCAGTTTTACATCTTTACAAACAAATTACATCACCTCAACGTTACAAGGTATGATATCACAGATCTCCATATTGTCTGAAAATAGGAGATAATTGTTTTTTGTTTGTCCCATATACTCCAAGAAGTATGATGTACGTCTGAAATCTCTGCACAGGGAATAGGAACAATATTACCAAAGGTTAGATGAACAAAACCAAGATCTTTGCAGCTTCCCACACCACCATGACAGATGGTACTTGCTTAAACTAGATGTCTACATTTTAGATGGATAAAGCTGGATGAGATGAATCCCATCCTGTGGTACTGTATGTCAGACTAAGAATTAGTAGTACAAAGATTAAGAAAAATTAATGAGTTAAACAGGAAGATATCAATTTCTTTCATACTCCATCTCTGGAAAATCCATTTCTATAGAGGCAATTTCTATTAACCTCTTTATCTCCCACTCATTCTGTCTCACAGGGATCTGGCTGTCTTCAGTCACTTTTTACTGTACTCCTTATTTTCTTTCTTCTTTTTCGAAAGAGGACCCTTCCTCTAGGTCATGCTGTGTTCACTCCGCTTTTGAGTATAGCATTGCCTGGTTTTCTCTCTTCATTCTCATTCCAGGCAGTAGTCACTGGACGGTCCCTTAGACCGCTTTTTTTTCTCCCACCCCCCCCCCACCACCACCTTTTTTATTTTCTTTTATTTTTCTGGTAAGAAAAACTGGGCATATTGCAGCAGGCACTGGTGTATGGCAACACAAAGTATCCCATCCAGGAGATGAGTTACAGAGAAGAATGACACAGGACACTGCCAGCAAGTTGGGCTTAAAACACGTCTATGGTAGGTTCCATCTTTCTACATAAGTGGAAAGAATTTCAAAAGTAAGTTGGCTTCGTTCAACAACAGTTCTGAAGGAAAATTTATCATGCTGACAACTAATTTGTTGTTGTTGGGTTTTTGTAAACGTTAAAATCTCTTATGTCTCCTCTTATACAAGGAAGTTCTTACTTGTTCATAGGAATAAATCTAGGAGGTTTGATTTGAGACAAGAAAAAAAAGGCAAGTAGAGTATTTTTAGGAAAGGACTTTTTACCTGTGCAAATATCTATAAACTCTGTTTCACCATAAGCACCATCAAATTGTCCCCATAAATGTTTTCAAAGAGCTGACAGAGGATCACCTGATTTGGGTGACAATGGACTGAAGTAAAATATATACCATGTTAATAGGATAATGTAAATTTGGCAACCACACAACAGTGTCAAAACCACCTTGCCAGAGGTACCAACGTTCCTTGACTTGTCTCTGTTGTTTTAATGACTAAGCAGTAAACACATCTGAGAACATAACTTGTGAGTGCCTGATTGAAAACTAGCCCAATACCATCCCTGGTTAAGCCAAAAACAAGTCAAATTTTTCACAGATATTACTTTTTCACCGTTTTGATACTTGGAGTTCTTAATGGACAGTTTCCTTACATCAGCAGAAAATCCAGAATGCTGTTCTACATCCATAACAAAACTGCATCTTCCTGCTCAGGGTGTTTTTGCTTGGGGTTTTTTGGTTTGGTTTGGTTTTTTTTTTTTTTTAGATTTCTACAACTATGGAGCATGGCTTCCTTATATAGCAAGATAAATATTTTAGGGGAATTAATTCTCCTTTCTTACATAAAATGACATTGTCCCCTCCCTCAGGGAGAATATCAAAAATGTTGTATTATTAATTGTAAGCAAACATGTTACTGAAATTTATATTTCTTCAATAACCACTTCACTTTTGTAAGAAGCCCTGAAAAAGCTATGTGTTTTTCTGGTAACCCGGGTATTTACTTGAGCTGTACCTCACAATTACAGGTCTAACAATATTAAGGAAAATAATTCCTGTGTAACTACTGCAGTGAAATGCTAAGCCAATAGTCAAACACATATTCACATTTCTGAGTACACTTATGTATATGTATAAACATATATGTAATAAATATTTTAATTAGCTACAATCAAACTAGTCAAAATTTCAGTTCTTCGTAACATAACAGTGTATTTCACATTCCTTGAGTATACAGAAAATTAGAGTTAGTAATAATTACCCATAGGAACGTCAACTTAGTAATTCAGAACATCCATGTCAATTATCTTATTACTATATTATTATATTACTTTATTACATTATTGTCAATTACTGTAATTATATTACTGAGTAGAGATGATGTTGCTCTGAGGAATTTCAAAGAATTTAGTTTAACGTAGCAACATTTATCATTAGCACATTAATAGGAAGTTTTATGTCAGGATTAAAACATACAGCTTTGTATATAAGTGCCTGACAAAAATAATTAAATATTTAAGCATGCTTTTTAATGATAAAGAATGTATTACATTGTTTTCAGAAATGGGAGGCTGGAGTATTGCTGGAGGATTTGTTAATTATTCTTTGGCACCCACACTCCAGATTTAGCTAACGGTAAAACCATGAGCTTTTTGTAAGCTCCTGTGAACTCAGGGTGGATATTTGCCTCTGAATTTGGTATTACCTCTTGTGGTTTTTTTCATGCTTTCCAGTGTTTTTGGCCACTGTAACTGAGGCGGGTAAGACTGACACATCCTCACTTTTCTGTACCAAACAAAGATTAATTCAGGCTGCAGTGCAGTGAAAGTGTGGTTACTAGAATGAGCAGGAAAACAGACAACTTACTTTTGAAGAGCACAAAGACAAATTGATTTATCTAGCTTAGGAAAAAAGATCAAGAGTGGATACAGTTCAATTCCTTAGGAATTATCCAGGAAGAAAACCACAAAGAACAGAAAAACTCATGAGATAAATATGTATAAACTAATCAGGATGCAATTTAAGCTGGAATCAGGAAGATGTTTCACTGCTGAGACTAAACTTTAAGACAGCATTCTAACAGGAACAGAAGGAATGAAAAGACTGCAGGATTAGGTTTGATCTGTAAAAGATATATAAATATTTGCTGTCATAGCAGACAAATTAGCTTGATAGCTTGATATGGTCTACTGTCTCTAAATTTGTTTTCCTTCAGTTATACTAATGCAATACTTTCAATTTCAGTGGATTTGTTTCTTATTTATGGCAGCAAAGGTAAATTCTCGTGCAATATTCTTGTCCTCGTACAAACAGAAAGAAAGATGCTGATGCAGCTCTCCATCTTTTAAATTGTCTGCCCCACCCTTAGGATTCCTTCCCTGACGGTTTTCGAAAGAATATATTTCTATGTCTTGACCTGAGCAATTATGTGGAGTTGTTGGCAAAATACTGGCAAAACACTTAAGTTTAAACGATGGCACTGCCATAATTGATGGAGAGTGAATGGGAAGTTTACACTTCTTGTCTGTTCAATTATAGATTAAACAACACTCTAGAAGTTATGAAAAAAAATATACCCGTGAACCAAATCTTTTCATTATTTTATGAAAGATGATTATTTTATTTTATCAAAGACAACTATACAGCTCAACTTTTTACATGTGGCAATGCTGCCTTCTGCACTAGAGTCAGGTATTGTACTTCTGCAGCATAATTATCTAAAGCTAAGGATAATAACTGCTCAAGCTAGAGTGTTGGTAGCTGTTTCTTTGTCTTTTGTCAATGACATTCCTAACTAAAGAAGTTTTTGAAACACTAAGATGTAAATGTGAATTGACAAGAACACAAGAACATTTTGGAGACAGAAAAGCAAGAAGCTTGTTTTCCTATATCTAATTGAAAAAGAGTACAGACAGACAAGAAGAAATACAGCAGGAGAAAAAACAAAAAAAAAAAAGAAAAAAAAAAAAAAAATCTGGAAGGGGAAACAACAGATAAATGAGCAAAGGGAGGAGGGAGAGAAGGAAGACCCTGAAATCTTAAATCTTTAAAATCTTCACAGCAGTCTAAGTTTTTTAAGAGCTTGAAGTAAAGGAAAATTTGCACAGCACCTTTTTCTGTCTTTCAGTCACAGTCACATTTGCATTTAGCCACAAAGTGTAGAAATGTGTGGCCTGTAACCTGCACATAAGATCTGTAATGTGTGATTCTGATGTACAGCCTCCGGTGACTCTCCTGAGTAAATGCGTAAGTACAGACAACATTTCTCCAAATACGTGTTGCCTCTTAGATGACATGACTTCAGTGGAGTTTGGCTCTTAAAACAGAATGATAAAAAATAAAAGGAAGGGAATTCTTTCAGCTGCTGAGATCCACTAATACAGTATGTCATAGGGGAATGAATTGTATAGTAACTCAATGCAGTGAACTGTTTAAGCCTAAGGCTATGACATGGAGCAAGCTCTGTTGGCCTCGTCCAGCATATCATTTAATCAGCTTTATCTAAATTCCTACTGGAAGCATAAATGCCTACCTTGTAAACTGTGCAAATTAGATAAGATAAATTTATCATACTCCCATTTAGCCACAGATCCACAGACTGACTAAGTATGCCATTTATTTGATTTAGGTAAACATAGAATTACTTCTCAGTCAATGACAAAAATTAGATTCATAATTCTTTTCTGAACCCCAATCTACTTTTTCCTTAAGTTATGAATCGTCTTGACAAGCTTACCTAAAACTTCACAGACAAATCAGTACCCTCTCTTAAAAGTTGCCTTATTCTCTCCTTCATTCTCAGCACTTAGCCTTCTTGTAAAATTATTCACTCCTGGCAAGATTTCTCTAGGAAGGCTAGTTCACAACCTGTATTTGAGAATGGTAGTTTTCTGGCAATCAGCACAGATTGCTCAGCGCTCCTCTACTCCTGGATACAGATCTTGCATTCTCTGAGGTTTCCAAGATATAACGTGCCACGTTTGGAGGGTCAAGTGTGAGGTCCTGGTATGCTACAATACTGAAAAACAGACTGGAGCACAAAGCAAATGAAGGAGCTGCAAATTTCAAGGAGCTATTGATTTTCCCCTGAGTAGGTGATTTGCCACTACATTTTGTTGTATGGTTCCTTTAGGTAGTACATGTGGGTTATATTCACCAGCGGGTGAAACTTCAGGAGAGATTTTATTTTATTCAAATTGTTAATCCATCTTTCTACTGATAATAACACAGATGCTGCATACCTCTAGATCACACAATATGAAGATGTGGTAAAAATGTAGAAATTGCAAACCTCATGACACATACATTCAGCAACAAAGTTATAATCTTTCCCTTTTTAAAATATAGTTTTAAAACTAAAATTATATTTAAAGTATTTGGACATGTATCAATCAGGAGGTTAATAAACAAAAACCATTAAAAGCAACGGTATTTAAGAAAATATTTTGGGGTACATTTCAGGTTTAAAAACAGTAAAGATTTTTGCTGTCCTTCCATTAGGGACATTTTAGCCACTGGAAAGATATTATAGGAACAATCAATTTTTTAATTAAGAAAATCAAAATACAAGCTACATTTCTTTACTATCCTTATTGAGCTAGGATGTGCTCAGTGTTGGAAGTAGGACAAGAACAGTGCCCCACAGCACGTTCTTCCTTATGAATACAAATTACACTTTCTTAGGCTTCTTGTTCTATGTATCTACAATAACACAATTTAAAGAAGCTTCAAAATAGTCTTTTTTTCTTGAGGACTACAACGGCAAGAAAAACACAAAACTCACCTGATCTTGGCTGAAAATGTCTAAGTTAAGTGGCAGTTACTGTGAGGAGGGGTGAGAAAGAAAACCTTAGAAAAATTCTTAAGAGGAAGAGGCACAGAGTAAACCAGAGCTGTTGATAATTCTTGTGATAAAATCCTTGATTCTGATGTTTATAGATCATCCACACAGCAACCACATCTAAACATCAGACTTAAAGAAACAGAGATTGTAGACAAGTACTTATGTTTGACATACAATCTAAATCACAAGCAACAGTTAACTGTTTGATATTTTCCCATAATGATTTACTTCTGATTTTGAAACAGGTTTTTTGCTCTGGAGACATCAATATTTAAGCACATTAAACATGTCCTTATTCCTAGTTCTGTGATAAACTGGATGTACTACTCCTACAGGTAAAGCAAATTGAATTTTCTTTTTGATGAAGCAGCTGTCCATCAAGAAAAGCTGCTTTATCTAAAACTTCCTTTGTTTGCAGGCATATGTCAAGTTTTGACAACATGATATACAGGAAGAAATTACATGATACATAGTTCATAAATTATATGAACAAAATCCAAATATTTTACTCCAATGTTTTCAGAACTTTTCACTGCAATTTGTTTTCTAATTCTGTTGATTTATACTACACTCAATTTAACACAATAGACATCTGAGATTTTGCAACACATTAGAATACACTGAAATACTCTTCTGATATATTTAACGGTTTTTGTTGTGCTGCTAGTGGAGACAAAAGACAAAGCAGAGAATACTTTAAATTTATAACATGAAATTAAAATAAAAACTTATTTCAGGTCATTAAACTTTTACTTGTATCTGAGCAAATTTGGAGCAAAAGCCTTCTTTCCTTCTGTAACTGTATTCTGGCATTCTGAGAAATAGATGGGTGCATATATAGAGAGGGAGAGGGACAGGGGAGGGGATATCATAAGGTATAAATGGAAAGGGAGCTTTGGGGGTTGCAGAAAAGGGTAAATATCCTTATACACCAGAGGAGATGGGTAAAAGAGATTGGAAAGAAAGCTTTCCTAAGGTAGGAAAGAAACAAAATTTGCTTCCATCTCCTATGTCTGGAACATAACTTACTTTTCTTTTGCCCTTTGTGTTTTGTTTATTGCTCCCACCCTCCACAATTTTTAAGCTCGTATTGCTTTTCCACTGTTTGGTAACTTTCCTTCAGCCCTCCTGTTGCAGAGACTGGGTTCAGACAGGTTTATCAAACCCTGATTATCCCAGTTCATTTGGAATTTGTTGGTATTTATTCTTGAGAACTGTATGGACTCCCAGGTCTCTGCCATGAGCTAACAGTACCCTTTTTCCTACAGGAAACTTCTCAATTTAGGTAGCGTTGTGAAAGACAGCAGTGAGGGTCTTAGGTATCTGAGAGATTTTTAGAGCCCATGAGGTTAGGCTGCAACCAAGTGGTAATTTTGAAAACGCTGATGTCTCATAGACACTAACCAATGGAGTCTAAAGGATTTCAGTTCCAGGAAGAGAGTCGTAAGAACTC